>JANHZT010007708.1:535742-554692 GCA_032468215.1 Stegonotus admiraltiensis | reverse complement strand
AGGAGGAGAACCACTGTAAAACAGTGCCCCCCACACCCAACCCCCCCGAGTCGTCGCAGTAGGATACCATGGTCGATGGTATTATGGAAACAGTTCCCTAAATCAAACAGGAAACAGGATTAGATGAACTAATTTTATTTTACGAGAAGGCTACATTAACGGAATCTTGCAAATCTGAAGGCACAAACTTCCTCCTGCCACTTTTAGCTGATTGATCCATCAGGAAGGGTCCTTTCTAAATTTCTTTCCCTAACACTTAAGCCATTGGGGCTCTTACATCTCTTGTTTGTTTCCTAGGCAGCATCTCTTCCCTTTTCGCCCCAAGGTCATTTGCACATTCTACACATCAGGAGGACCTTTGTACAACTTTGTATTGTGTGCCAATTGCCCCTGTTCTTGGATCATGAGGTTCTGTTCACAATTACTCACTCCATGGTCATCTTCCAAAAGTATCACTACAATGCTGCTGCCTTTGAAGGGCATCCAGAACCTCCAGCTGCAATGGCATGGGCAATGATATATGTCTCTAGAAAGACACATTACACCTTTGGTCTGTGAGTTTGCATTGGTTACCAATTTTTCTCCTGGTACAATTCAGGGTGCTGGTTTTGATCTTCAAAGCCCTACATGACATGAGGCCATGTTATCTGAGGGACTGCCTCTCCTTGATTACATCTACCTATTACATCAAGCCTGGCAGGAGAGTCATGCTGTAGGTCCCATGCATTAAAAAATTTTGTCAGGTGGGACCTAGAAAAAAAGTATTTTCTGCCATAGAAACTGCCCTTTGAAATATTATTTGCTCTGAATTTAGCCCCGACCCTTACAGCCATCCTGAAAGTTAACACATGCTTTTTGCATCAGGCCTGGGGATCCCCTGACAGCAGGGAGCCTGTACCATGGCTACATCATGCATAACATTCTGATTTTGACCCTCTTGCAATCTTGGTTTCAGTAATTGTTTTTAACAAAACTATTTTAACAAATTAATTAATTTAGTTGGTATTATAATACGTATAAACCAGTGGTTTTGAGGCATGCTGCCCAGAGTCACCTTGTGTGAGATGGGCAGCTATATAGATCTGATAAAACAAACAAACATTAATGAACAGCATTCATGTAGAAAAGGTATAGGTAAAGATATTTTAATAGGAGCTTAAGGTATATTACAGTAAGCAAACTGAATAATAGAGTAAAAAGTGTCCTAAAGAAAGGATAGCATAGAGGTCTCAGAAAATTATAGTCTACAGATCACTACAGAAACAGTAGGATCTCCTTAATTGACTGCATAAGGTTACATCTCCAAAGGTGACCTGCTTGGTGGCCTGTTCTCAAACTATTTAGGAAGTTACATACTGTGAAGTTAGTTTACAAACTAATAGGCAGTCCTGCAGTTATTTCAGCAGTAGTAGAATGTGTATACAGTAGATACTCCTTCAGCAATTTTTTATTTTATTTTATTTTATTTATATGCTGCCCTTCTCCGGAGACTCAGGGTGGCTTACAATGCGTTAAGCAATAGCCTTCATACTTTTGTATATTTTATACAAAGTCAGCTTATAATTTGGCTGCTCTGTGCATCTCATTAAAAACCCATTAATGGAAGATGCCCTTGTCCAGGAAAAGGTATAGCTGGTATACTAACAAATGTTCCAGGTCATAGAACTCATTTGGGCCTCCAATGATGATAAACCAAATCCACATAGTGAAGAAAACGCCCTCCCAACTGAGGCTCTATGTTGTTAGGATTCAGCCTCTGTACTTGCATTCATTACTTATTCAGCATCTGAAAATATGCTTGATCAGATATGACAGCATAACAAAAATACATGTACATCTTCCAAAATGCCTGCGGTCCAATCTAGATCGTTTTTTCACAACTGTCTGCTTCTTTTCCACAACAAACTGCAGTGATGGCACATGAAGTACTACAAGCCATGCACTGCGGTAATAAAACATTTTCTGACATTTTCAGAAGAAGGCATACACAGCGCTTCTGAGGGCTAATCCAAGACCCTTTACTGCCTAATGCCTGACAATATTCTTATAGTCTCAAATACCATGTATAAAAGACAACGAGAATGATAGTTGAATAAAAGCAACAGATCATTTTAAAACATCAGGCTAAGTTAAAGGGTATAAAATTGATCACATGGTGAAAAATTTGTCCTTTTTGCTCTAAAATAGCTGTCTTAGTGATAAGCGAGTCTCTTTTTGTTACAATACAAAGGCAGTCACATGCATTTTAAATTGGGCTAGGCTTTCAATTTTAGCTCATATTTAATTCTTCTCTTCTCAAAATGTAATTTCCCTCAAAAAATAAAAAGACAGAAAACTTTATTACAAAAAGGCCTTTATATAATTCTGAGGGCAAACACTGTGGTGCTTAATACTCACTGTAGAGATCTGTTTCATCTAGAATCTCAGACTTGATGATCTCTTCAATTACATCTTCCAACGTAACAATGCCCAAGACTTCATAAAAAGGATCCCCTTCCCCTTCATTATTCACCCGCTGCACAATTGCCAAGTGAGATTTACCTGCACAAAGTAGTAGACCAAGAAATTAGAATTTAGAGCAGAAGGACTGACTAGTCAGTTCCAAAATGATACAGATGAATCTTATAATGCAACAGCATAAAATTTATGGAGAGCACTGTGTGAAAAAAAAGGTTAACCCATTCATTACACTGTCCACAAAAAAAAAATGTTGGTTGCTAAAGAAAAACTGTAAATAAAACATAAAGCAAAAAAACCCCACCATATAATTTATGGGATACTGATGCTTAAAAAAACATCAAAAACAAAAACCTACCTAAAAGTTTACCAAGCATTTTTGGAGGCAATCATAACTAGAGACATTTATTTTTCTGGTTGGGTACCATAGCAAGTAGGGTTACTTGAGTATTGACATTAACTAGGTAGTTGAAGCCAATTTTTCAAATTTTGTTTGAGAAGGTTGGATATGGAATTATGGACATATTATTTATATTATTTTTAAAGCAGTTTGATTTTTTTGTATCCAAAATTTATAAAAGATATTAAACAAAACAAATCCAACCAGTATAAATTCAATTAAAGCAATATCCAAACATCAAAGCACAAACAAAGCTTTATATTAAAATAGAAATTTTAAACATCAGAGATTAATATTTTTATCAGCCACACAGAGTCATTGGCAGCAAGTAGGCGGTCATATAAATTCAAACAAACAAACAAACAAATAAATAACATACTATCTTCCAAGAAACCTCTATAACACAAAATCTAGTTTGTACTAAATTATGTATGCGTAATTATATAATAATATGCATTATGTATGCATATTATTTAAATTTTAAATAAACTTAAAATTGCTTTCATCAATTGCCCTCTTCTCAGGAAAATATTTCACATTTAAATTACTAATTTTTATGTCCTATACCATTCATCTACAAACAGTTGAATTTGATCACTTGAGATGTTAGAGAATCAAAGCAATTTACCTGAATGGCAGGTAAAGACTGCATTTTGTTAAGAGAAAATGGCTGAAGATTAAATACGACATTCTCAAGCATGTTTGATTGTACTTATTAATTTCTAATATATTTATATAACCTATTATTCATTTTTAACCTATTGTATTTTGTATAAATGAGTTCCAGGTTTCATTATATTTGACTGTACAAAGTCTACCTCTATTGGCCATCTGTCCATAGGTGGTAAATGTAACCACATCTTCAATCCATTGATTGAATGGGGCCATACATTTATCTTTCCAATATTGCAGTAGACATAGTCCTTGACTTACAACAACAATTGGGAGAAGAATTTCCTTTGCTAATTTCTGTTGTGACAACCTTCTTTGCCATGGTTGCTAAGTGAATTATTGAAGCTGTTAAGTGAAACATGCAGTAATTAAGTGAATCTGGTTTTTCCCATTGCCTTTGCTTGTCAGAAGTTGGCTGGGATTGTCGCAATGACCCCAGAATGCTGCAAATGTAAATATATGACAGTTACCAAACACCCAAATTTTGATTATGTGACCGTGAGGATGCTGCAACAATTGTAAGTGTAAGGACTGGTTGTAAGTCACTTTATTCAGTGCTGATGTAACTCTGTGAACAGTCTTTGAACCACTAATTCATGGTTGAAAATGAAAGATTATTTGTATCTGTATCACCCTTTTGGCCACAGTAAAGGCATGGACAATCATTTATGTTATTTTATGTTATTTTAGCTGTCAAGAGACTATTCAAGAGAATATTCAAGAGAATATTATGGATTATGGAAGATCATTTCAATAAATTATTATTGCAGCAAGATTACCATAAGTATAGATTTGGAAAGATTTGACACTACTCATTATGAAGAAATGGTTGGTAAAGATAATAGATCTTGCTGAAATAGATAAATTGACTTGTTTAATTAAAAAAAAAAGCATTATCTACATTTATTGGTGACTGAAAGCCTCTTACGGAATTTTTGTGTAAAAATGAAAAACAAATGAACCAAAAATGTCTTATGTTTCGATGATTACACAGGCTAGAGTATAGAAAGAAGAAGAATGAGATAACTCTGGAAACGGGCTAAATATATTATACATATAACTGCTGTGAATAATATTGGAAGCAACTTCTTCATATCTTTTTTCTTTCTTTTCTATTTTTCATTTTTTCTCTTTTTTTCATTTTTTCCCTTTATTTTTCTCCCCCTACTTTATCTTGGTCTGTGTTAGGTTTCTTTTTCTTGTTCAAAAGTTTTAATTTAAAAAATCATACAAAAAGAGATATTAACCTCTGAAAACTTTAGCTTTTGTCACAGTCATATATATATGGTTCTTATTTCTTATTTCTTATCCAAATTCAGTTCTTATTTATAGAAACATAATGGAGCCCAATTAATTCTAAATATTATGTCAGTACATCAAAGAAAAATACTGGTAATTTTCATTTACTGACTGGAATTAGGACTGGTCACTCAAATGCTAAATAGTGTGGTAGTTAAGCATGACATTACGTGACTGCGTCAACTTACTGGAACCTCAATTGCAGCAGATCTGACTGTAGTCATGAATCACTATGGATTGTTAAGCACCACATCATATGCACTGGTTGCAAGTTTCCAAATTGTGATTACAGGACTACTGGGATATGATTTGACCACAACTTTGAGGTCCAATTGTCTCTACTTTCAACATCATTATAAGTTTGACTGATCACTAAACAAATGGTTGGAAAATAAGGGCTATCTATAAACTAACTGATGTTTTGACTAATCATATTAAAGTATTCCTTATTAACTAACAACAGCATACTTATCCAAAATTAAAAAATAGCTGAATTCAGACACTCACTCTTTATATCTATATTAGATGTTAGATTACTATCTAAATGGCAGATGCAAGATTTTATTTTAAAAAGACATTTTTATAAGTAAGAATTTGGTTCAAATATCTTAGGCTTATTGAACAAGCAATCAAAATATCCTATTCAAGCAAATGGATGTTTAAAGATATTCTGGAAACAGTAGATCAGGGAGAAGACCTTAATAATTGACATAAATACTGCATCAGGTCAAAATAATTCAGTTCACTAAACTTCACATCTGCTTTCCCAGGGACCTAACATAAGCAAATTCTTTGAGAATGCTGTCTGTTGAAAGTTAAATTCTTTTGCTATTCCCAGCTTGTGATCATTTAAAAGGAATTTTCCAAAGCAAGGTCTAATATTAGACTTAAAATGAAGTTTCCATTCCACTTACGCGATATTCTCACCAAAGTAACTACTACATAATCTGATTGTCTTGGAGCTACTCGTTTAGATGCAGATGACCATACTTCAAATACCAACTGAACCACACTGGCAAAGCTTGTCTCAAAGAAACCTTTACAATGTGAATCATTATTACAATCATACTTTGCATTTATAATTATGCACAATATCACAAACTTCATTAAGCCATAAAAATGAAAACCCTTCCTTGCATAAATATATTTTGTTATCAATTTGCAATCCATGAAATGGGTTCTATGTTACATGGTATCTCAGAGTCAGCGTAAGTTCTAGTTATTCTAAGTGTGTCAAAGTAAGAAAACAGAGATTTATTTGGTAGCAAAATACAGTGTACACAGAGTGCGGACACAAGTAAAGGTATGGAATCATTTTGACTTAAACTATCCATTTGAATAAAGTTTACATTTTAAATTTGAAGTCGATAAAACATATTCATGAAAATAAATAAGACACAGTTTCATAGAGATTCACTACCCTTGTACTTTGATGCTTTAGAATAAGAAACATGAATACTTAACATTTTATTCCAATCTTTAATAGTATATATATTTGCTCTTTTATAGCACTATGGAAATTAACCTCCTTTTAGAAGAAATAAAATATACATTATGATATCACCAAAATGATTTTTTTTGACATACAAATATTAGGAAAAAATGTTGGACCTCTAAATCAAATTAAAGCTATTGATATGTTAGGTAATATGGATTGTTACAATCATAAAAGTTAATTGCAATACAATTAGCAGCTTACTTTACTTTTATAATGCTCTTCTTCCCGGGAATGTATGTTTTTACATAGCTGCATCTAATGCAATAGTGTAAAAAGCAGCAACAAAATACATATTTGAATTAGATGGGTTACATTGTATAGTTTTACACAGAATTTGGATAATAACTACTGAAAGATTTGTGAAACATGTGCCAAAGATTTAGATACAGAAATAAAGCATGGTATGTTTAATTGTTAATCAACAAAGCATATGCTTATTAATTAATGAGGATTAATTTTAATCAGTAGGTTTAGTATTAGTAATTTTAATCAAAATTTTAAAAGACTACAGACCACCTAACAACTACCTATGTTTGTATGTATTGAAGTTATCTGTACAAATGCATTGCCAGACAAATCATGTTTATTTGGGTAAACAAGTAGTGACACTGATAGGTTTATATGTAAATGTGTGCCTGCATATATAAATACATGTATACATAATAAAGAAGGTTGGTGATGAGGCTGAGAAGGTGAAGGAAAGGGAAACTTTGCAAAATTCTCTGAAAATAATCTAGATGGGTTCTTCACTTTAATACTTAACCAAATTATAACTTAGAACTTGTAACATGATTGCCAAAAAGAAATTTAAGAACTACTTAATGTTATATCATTTTTTCTTCATTCCACTTGGTTATGATTGGAACAAACAAGCACCCCCTCACTTGACATTATTCAAATATACCAGTATATAGTTTATTAAATAGCTCTCTGCCCATACAATTGAAACCAATCTTTCCCATTCCCACATTAAAGTATCACTAATTCTGAAGATTTGACAATTGTCCAAACTGAGAAAGGAAGTGGAAAATGAACAAAATATTAGAAAGATCCTGAAGAGAATGAAGCAATTTTTTTTCTTTAGATGCTTAGAGAAGAACTGAGATAGACAAACTGAAATAATGGAAATGTTTTCTATGATTCTTAAAATGAACTGATGTACACAAAAGTGTATTATTTATAACAACATACTTATAATGCAGCAAGAGAAGTTCTCATAGAAACCTAAGTCCTTCAGCATGTCAACATAGTACTTTTGTTGTTGTTGATTAATTTCACTGGACCCTGCAATGATGGATAGGAATTCTGAAGAACCTATAGTCCATTTCCTTTCTAAGTTAATAAAAGTTACTTATAATTATTTTACTCTGTCAGTCAGACTTGCTGTATTGGTGCCATTTTGTATTTTGAGATCAATATCTTAAGAAAGTAGGGGAAAAAATCAGGAAAAATAAGAAACCAAAAAACCCTGCACATTGATACCAGTGGTAGCTTATTGGAAATCAATGACACAAACTTTTCTGTTTTAGATTGCTTTTTCTTTTATTTGTAAACTTCCCAATGATGAACATGCTCAAAACTTGACTTCTTGTCTAAATGGAGACTGCTATCATAAACCCACAGAGTTTACTAGAATGGCATTATACCAGAGTGTTGGAAAGTTGAGACAAAGGACAAACAGATAGTCAAGTTTCAACTACATTGTAAAAACAATAACAAAAATGGTGCTCTACTTAATATAGCAACTAACAGTAACATGGTTGAGAAAGCAACTTGATGAATGGCTATCATGTTTCATTCTTCTCTTTCTCAATCAACTTTTATTCCAAAATTATCTGGAAATAAGAGAATTCTGAGAATTCTTTAGAAAAATGCATAGTAATTGTTCATGTTTTAAAATCTAATTTTTAGTATTTGGAGAAATAATTTGGTATGAAAGTACTGCCACCTTAGTCATTCATCCTGATGCGTGCAATTCCATAAATAAATAAAAGGCATGGTTAAACTTTTAAAATCAGGAAACAAAATTCACTGGCTTTACCAAATGAAAAATGTTGTGTGGCTGCAATAGTTTATTGACCTAGTTCAGGATCTTAGGAGTCTTAAAAGTGCATTCATTGCCAACATTTCTCAATTTTCTAATACCAATTGCCAGTTCAAATAATATGAGGCTACATAGATAGCATTGTTATATAGAAAAAAGATGCCAACAATGTGCATTTGTTTATATTTCTTCCAAATTTGCTTTTTACCACATAGGAACCAACCTAGCTGCCAGGCAAGAAAAAATCTATATCCCCGACTAAGAGGGTGAAATAAATCTCAACTTGATGCCAACTGGAGGATGCATTCATAAATGCATATGTCCTCAAATGTTTTGAGAAATATTTTTTTAAGTGCAGATAGTAAATGCTAATTATGCAAAATGTACCTGTTACTTTCATCCACCAAGTTTATAAAAGAAAAAACATTCAAAGCAAATGAAACAAAGGACCTAATGTTAAACAACATAATTACCTTTAGTTTTTTTAAGCAAATAGATTTACTTTTGACATCAATATGCAGTATAACAATCAGAAATGTGATGGATAGATATTCTCTACTGTGTTTCCCTGAAAATAAGAACCTGTCTTATATATTTTTGAACCCTGAAATAAGCACTTTGTCTTATTGCCTTGCGCTCAAAAACCCAATTGGGCTCATTATCAGGGGATGTCTTATTTTGGGGAAAACAGGGTAGTAAGCTTTCTATTCAATGACATTTTGAAGTCTTCTACCCTATAACACCTTTGCCTCTCTGCCACTTTTGATACTGCTCTCCCTTCAATTTATTAGCTAACCATTTTAAGTATAAAAACACTACAGAAGGGGAAGCAGTTTATTCCATAGGCCATATCAATAACAGAGGAAATTTTCATGAAATTTTAGGCATTAGATGAGCATTAATAATCAATTTATTAAGGGATGATAAGGACCTTACACTATTAACAGCAAAATCACTTTAGAGTTCCTTAAGGTTTTGAATACCTATCAAAAATAACTTTTCCTGCATCTAGTTCCACTGTAACACTTGGGTATAAATGTTGAATTTGTGCCAGAAATAACCACTACGTTGCATTATATTGTTTCACCAAATGAAAGTCGTAAAATTACAATCTAGATTACAATTGCCAAACAAAACTGAGAAAACATTGATAGTACCACATTATATTATATTTTAAAAAATCAAAGCAGAATCAGTGTCTATTTCCCTAAAATTAAAGTTACTTCTGCAACTCATTGTAACAATACTTGATTAGTGATTACTCTGTATATCAAAAGAGACCAACTTTTTTTCCTATTATTCTTGGATTTCTTTCAAGATGTAGTCTTATCTTCATGAACCATAGAGGAAAACAATAAATGATCAGAACCAGCTGCTTCACACATTATGTTAAATGTTGGAAATCTCAGTACATCATTAAAGCATTTAAGAGAACCCTATCTCCCTGGTAGTGAACTTCAACATCCATTTCTGGAAATTCATTACACTGTACTGGTTTAGCAGACTGGTACTTAAGTTCCATTATTTAATTCTAGTTCAGGTAATTCAGGCAGATGAACCTCTTTGGCTTAGTTTCATGAACCACATCTTTGGTAGACAGCAGATCATGTACAATCCTTCTCTCCTCTACCTTTTCCTTCACTTCCTCATATTCCTCTGGTGATGAGTTGTGATCCTCAAGCCAGCCACATCACTGAAAAAAGAAGAAAGGCACGTGACCCAGGACAATAAATGTACCACATATAGCTGCCATTGTTACTCCTACAAATAGGAAAATACAAGGAAAGGAGGTGAGCATGACAGTCCAAGGGACATACTTTGCTTGTGATGACACACAGAAGTTATGTGAGCTGGGGTAAAAGAATGCATGCAAACTATGAAGATTTGGAAAGGGAAGTAGAAAAACAAGGCAAAGAAAGATGTGTGGGAAAAATGAGGCTACATTTTTGTGAAGAAACACTAGTAATTACACAATGTGACAGAATACCAAGCAGTAAAATAAATGAGGATATTGCTATTTCTCTAATAACATGTTTCTCTCTCTATTTTTAAAATTATTTTATCTGTATGAGACACAATATCTCTATAATGCAACCATGAATAGAAGAATACTGTAGCCTAAATCACAGGTCACAGCAGCTTAAAAATGTAACATAACACAGCATAGTTTAGCTTACCAGTAGCAAAAGTACAATGAGCAATGCTGCCTTTTGTGTTGGCCTTCTCTGTTCTGGTACCACCTGTAAAAAAGTGGAATGCTGGCAGCTCAGATCTTACGAGTTCTGCTTCTCAGATAACTCAAAGTGTTGAATTCTTTGAAGAAACTGTCTCCATGCTTAAGGTAAAGAGTTGCTCAGAGATAAAATGTGTACTTGGCATCAGAAGTTATAATGAAGAGAGTTCACATGACTAACCAACAAGAAATGCTGTATTTTTTATGCTTCTGTAATTTTTAAACATTGGACCAAATTGGGGCACCTCTTTTGGGACTACTTCACCTAGCTCATGTGTTTTTATATACAGAATTCTTGGGTTGACTCCTCTTGATAATTTATTTACTTCCTTAACTTTATTTTACCTCATCATTTAGTAATTGGAAATGGTTATCTGTGGGACTCTTGCTCTCCAGTTGTTTATGCCTATTTGATAAGACCAAGGAAGGTCTTCCATGCTCTAGGTGCCTACCACAAAGGAAACATTTCCTTATAGCATTTAGAAAATATGCCTTCTCTGTTGCCACTTCTCTCCAGAACTGGACTTTCCCCAAAGTTTGCACTCTTCCTGACTTGGTTATTCTTCAGAAAGTATTAAATTCAGGTGCTAGTTGTCACCTTAAAAGTCCCTCATGGCTTAGGACCAGGTTATTTACCAGATTCTCTCTCCCCAATTGTTTCTATCCATCCTATCCAATCTGGTAGGAAGGGCTAACTCTAACCCCAGGTACAGTCAGCTAAGAAGTGTTGGCTGGGGAGCGGAGGGGCTGAAGAAAGCCTTTACTGCCATGGCAGCTGTTCTGACCTAGGCTTCCCCAGCAGCACAAATCCAAGTCCTCGTCCCGCTAAACCGCTTTTAATTTACAGTGAATTCCTCTCCAACAAAGCCTTTCCTCTCCCACAGTCTTTCAATATAGTTCACAATTACCAACTTTGGAGAGTGGTCAGGCTGATATCTTTCAGGCTGCGCTACTTGGCAAGAATGCAGTAATGAACTAATTGTCTCCTGCAAACTCCACTCCCCTTTTGTTCTTTTATTCGCTCTGGGAGGGGCCACTCTCATCCACCTGTGGCCTTACTCCCAAGTCGACCCTTATTCTTTAGCTGTTCCCTTCGTCTGTCAACTCTACGCATGCGCACACTGGGAACAGGCTCCAACTGTTTGTCTGCCTCACTGATGTCTGACTCCACAGACAGCTGATAACTGGCATACGGCTCTGGCCCCCTCTCTGCCTCTGACCCAAAGCCCTCATCAGAGCCTTCTCCAGACTCCAAGACTGGCCCATGTTCCTCCCCAATCTCCTCACTGTCTGAATCTGCTGCCAGATCGGCTGGCTGCTGGTGGGCCACAACAGCAGCTGCCCTTTGAAACATCATTCCTATGAGATTGGCTTGGCTTTGTCCCTGTTGACCATTTGTAAGGTCTTGAAAATTTAGATTTCTGCTCAAGTCTGGAGCCCTGGGAGTGGATTAGAGTAAATCTCTGGGCTGTAGAAATGATAGATTAGATCAGTGTGCAAGTTGGCTGAAGAATTCTGGGAACTGAAGCCCAGAAATCTTAAAGCTGCCTAAACTGAGAAACACTGGGTCAGATCATAGCCAGCTACTGCTGTGTTTTTATTTTTGTTTTAAACTGTGCATTTCTTATTTTGTTCTACAGATATCAGCCATTGTGTGTAAACCAGACAAGAAACAACTAGATGAGCTAATTCTTCTTTATTGTAAGCCTCTATTAACAGAATCTTGCAAGTCTGAAGGTACAAATTTCTCACCACGACAGAACTGCCTCACAGGTCCTTCTTAAGTTTCTCTCCCATTAATCCATTGCTGATTCTTATGTCTCTTGTCTGATAGTTTCTTTGGCAGCATCTGTTCCCTTCTTTTCCCCAAGTTCACCCATATGTTCCATTTTATTTGTAAGCCAGATGTAACCACATAAAAATAAAATGGGCAACTGTATACATTGAATGAATGATCAGGCTTTTTTACCACGCCCTCACCAAGGGAGATTTGTGAATTGCTGATGCATTATAAGTTTTTAAGTTTTCATATTCTGGATGGCTATTTTATGTATTTTTATTGTTATGCTTTTAACCATTTCTGCATGCCCCTTAAAGTTACATGACTATTAGATAGCTTTATAAATCAAACTACTTAATAAAATATTCTATTGCTTTTCATTTCCTATACTGGGCATCTCTGGCATGGTGAGTTCCAGAGCAATTTTAGAGCAGAATCTTTTCCTTTACAACCACTAGTATGGACAGTTAGCTGGCTTCCTTAGCAAATACAATTCTATACCCTATTCCCCCAGGTTGGATTCGGTTTTTTTTAAAAAAAAAATTCCAATGTATAACAATGTAGTTTTGGGGAAAGAAAGAGTTAGGTGCAGTCTAGGACAAACAAAGAAATCTAACCCATATCGATTTCTAGGAAGAGAAATGAAGCAGCATTGTTTAATTTTACTTTGGTTGTGTTCAAGACCCTTCCTGATTCCTGACAAAGATATTGAGAGCCTCAATCTCTATTTGGATAAGCCTACCAAGCAAATTCACCTTTGTTTTTCAGTCATTAAAACCAACACACATACATGTTGCTGTTGTTTCTTCATAAATGTTATTGTAAGCAGGTATGCTTGTGTCAGTTTGTGCTTTAGCTGTTGTAATCTGATCATTGGTAACATACCTCAGAAAGCCTAGGGCTGATCATAAAGAGATGCACCTGTACGAACTCTGTGAACCAGTGGTGAAATCCTACTGGTTCGCACTGGTTCAGGTGAACCAGTAGTGATAAAAGCTACCGGTTCACTCAACAGATAGTAAAAAAAGCTACCGGTTGCTCCAAACCGGTATTTCCAACGATCAGCTGTGCTGCGCGATTTAAAATCACTAGAAAGTAGGAAATCCTGTTTTCTAGTGAATCTAAATCGCGCGGCACAGCTGTTCCCCCCCTCCGCTGTTCTACTTACCTTCCCAAGCCTTTTTCCACACACACCGCGTGTTTGGCACATACTGTGCATGTGTGTGCACAGTGTGCATTTGGCATGCACTGCGCATGCGCACACAGCATGCGTTTGGCATGCACTTGGTGTGCACCACACATGTGCAGCAGTGGTGGATTGCCCCCGGTTCGGACCGGTTCGCAAGAACCAGTAGTATAACTGGCAGGAGGCTCCACCCACTGACCCAGACATCATCATAGGAGATCTGTGCATGCGAGCGCGATAAAAACTGGTAGTAAAGGTACGTAGAACCCACCCCTGATGCGCAGGAAGATTTCACCACTGCTGTGAACCCTTGATTACCAGTAGTCAATAGGGATTTGTCAAGTACTAATTTTGGAAATAGAGCCAGTTTGGTGTAATAGTTAAGAAACCAAAAGACCACGAGTTCTGTCTTAGGCATGAAGCTAACTGAGTGATCTTGGGCCACTCTCAGCCCTAGGGAGAAGGCAACGGCAAACCAAATCTTGCTCTTCACTTGTCCAAGCAATAGTCAGAAGTTAATACTGACCCAAAGGTATCCCACACACAAATTGCAAATTGCAAGAATAATTTTGTTTCTTTTTCTAATTACTTCCCTAATACATTATGCAAATACTATAGTCATATCTTGATTTCAGAAAAGCATTTGAGAAAGTACCTCATAATACACTAATCAGCAGCAATAGGTTAGAGTAAATAACAGTTAAGTGCATATATAGCTGACTTGAAAATGGTGACCAAAGAAAGTTCAACAATGGTTCCTCATCAAATTGAACAACTGTTGTGAACAATCAAATGAGGTGCCAAAAGAACCAGCCCCATGTTTCTTTTTAATAATTTCATCAATGTTTTGGATAAACCGATGGGCAGAATGCTTACCCAATTTTCAGAGGCCAGCAAGATTGCTTGGGATAGCTAATACCCTAGAAGACTAAAATAAAAGTCAAAACAATCCTGATAACTTGGAGAAATGGATTGAAAGTAACAGTAAGAACTTTAACGGAGAAGTGCAAAGTTGTTTACTTAGGAAACAAGGAAAATCAAATGCAGATACATAGAACAAGGGATATTGGGATTGAAATTGGGGTTGGTTACAGTTTATGTGGTAGCATTCTTGTAGGAGGAGAGCTGTGTTAATCTACTGTGGCAAAAATCTGGAATCTTATAGCATTTTTTCCAACCAACATATATTATTAGAATGCAGGGCATGATTTTACCCTATTTAGGATTCTCCTAAAATTACTGCAACGTATATAGTTATCTAAAGGTGCAAAGATCTTCAGTTCCCAGTACTATAATTAATTTCAACTGCACAGAATAACATCTGCCTACCTAAATCTGATCTCCAGTTGGATAAAACCAATCATACTATTAATAAAATATATTAGTTAAAAATATGCTACTAGGCTCTTTGTAAATGTTGAAAAAATTCTTGGAATAGTAGTTAATTGAATATTCAATGGGAAGCTGTAAAGTGATGTACAAAAATGGTTGTCCCAAAGGATTTAAGGAATCCTTCCATTCTCCACTATCCAGTCAGAGCTGAAGAAGCTTCTTGGATGAGAAACGAAATGTCTTCAAAGAGAAAAAAAAACCAGAAAGTTCAGTTGCCTCTTGAAAAAGCACCTTTGGGACAACCATGACCTGGATGACTAAGAATCTCCATAGACATTTATGAAAGTGATTGTAAGCTGCATCATTTCCAGATCATTCTTTGTCCAGCTCTGGTGACAATACTTTAAGGAATTAGAAAAACCAGAAAAATTCAGAGAAAGTAAGGCAGATGATTAAGATACCGTACTTGGAAACTATTAGCAAAGAAAGCACCAAATAACAGAACAGATTATCTTTAAAAATATCTCCAATTATACCACTTTGCAGGCACCAACAATGTTTAAGTATATGCTTTCATTGTTAGATCTTATGACTTATTGTGTGATGGCAATATGGAGGAAAGTTTCTATTGTGACAACAGTCCTATGGAATGATCACTCCTCTCCGGTATGCCACATTGACAAAGTTTATGTCTCTCTCTTTTCCCCCCTAGCTATAAACTCACTCTATTTGTTTTTTAATTGGCAGTTGTTTTTCTAATTTCATTCTGAACTTAATGAATTTGTAAACTACTGAAATAGCAACAAGCTTCTAAATACTTTTAATAAATAAGTAAATGACTTCCACTTTGTTGCCCACAATACAGTGATAAAAGATTTTTATTTGGACCTAGAGTTTTATCATTGAACTTTGCTTTTGATCATCTTTTATATTCCATATTTTTAATCATTGAGTATGTGAGCTGAAGAAACTTTACAGAAGCACTTTCTCAAAAGTGATATAAATATTTTGGGGCAACTAACCTATGATACATAGGTTGAAGAAAAATTATAGACATAAGATGATGGCCTTTGGGTATCTATTCTCAAGTTGTTCCATGTGTTGTTTGTGGAAGTTTTGAGAGTCTCTCCCTCCCTCCATTGGTCCTGCCCCATTTAACCAGATATAGTTTATTTCTGAAGTGACTATCTAAAAAAAGAATTCAGATTACCCAAATAGCTATTTTACCTTACTATCCCACCAGAATAAAATACATTTTTCCACTCAGATTTTCCCACCATTAGAAAATGTGACAAATATTTCAAACTGTTTCTATAAAAGCAATTGGAAAGTATAAATATAGAAATGTGATCATTTACAGAAATATTTAGTTATAGCAGACACAGAGTGAGCAATAGTGAGAGTGTGCTTCCAGTTTATACTTAAGCTATAATTCTTTTCTGGTTGACCATGCAGACAGAAGGTTGCAGGAAGGTACAGAATCCCAGCTTCCAATTTTAAGCATCTGAGGATCATTTTACTTACAATGCAAAATCACATGGTTCATTCACATAATTTTTTGAAAAGAATTTATATAGCACAAAATAATTGAAATAAACCTTATATCACACATTCTCAAATCGTGGGTAAAGTAAAACTTTGAACGGACTTTACATATAACTTCCTCGCCGTGCAAATAAAGGTAAAGGCATAAGCATTTATAGATAACCATGATAATATAGATAATAACGTCACTCTCACACACATGTGTCCTAATGTCCAATGCAGGCCAGAAATTTCCAGTGTTGGGAAATGGTCCGTTTCTGGCTTCTTGAGGGCCTCCGGGCGGGAAGCTGTTTTTGCCCTCCCCAGGCTCCTAGAAAGCCCCTGGAGCCTGGGGGGAGTAAAAACGGGCTTTCCCCACCCACCCCTGGAGGCCGGAAACAGCCTGTTTCCTGATTTCCGGTGAGCCCGGAGCTGAGCTAGGGCAATGCTCACTGATATAGCTCACTGATATGGCTCCATAGGTACTATAGGTTCGCCATCACAGGTATAGAGTTTCCTGCACAAGCAGTGGGTTGGATTTGAAGACCTCCAAGGTCCCTTCCAATTCTGTTATTCTATTTGTGATTCTAATAAATAAATAAATGATAAATTTAACAAATAAAGATGCTAGTTTTAAACAAATTAAAATGGAATGAATGAATGAATAAATGAATGAATGAAAGAATGAATGAATGAATGAATGAATAAATAAATAAATAAGACACAAGATGAAATAATCTTAAATTGATAATAACAATAGAAAGAAGAACTAGTCAACAAAACAAAAGTAAGTGAAACATTGGAAGAATAGGGTCAGTTGGAGTTCTAGACTAAAGCTAACAAGTGCTAAACAGATTCTTTAATTTCAAGAAAGCAAATTTTAATAAACTCAGATAATCAATAAATACATTTCCATGATGAAAGAAGCCAATGGAAAAATGTAAAGATATCAGACAGTGAGGGTGAAGGTACGTTCTCTGAGCGTTTTGTTATCAGGCTAGGTAACATCTTCAGCGGATGTTGAACCCCTAAATTCTACTGAAGATGTTACCTAGCCTTGTAACAAAACATTTGGAAACCAACCCACAAGCTCAGAGAATGAACCTTCACCCTCAACCTACACCCAAGGTACAGATATTCACCACTATTGCATATCTGAGAGTTCCTGTAGAAACAGTAGAAACAAAACTCCAAATACTATAATTGTCTTGGATTATCCTCTTTTCACAGAAAGATATTAAGACAATAGTTGTTGGACAACCAAAGCAACCTAAGATAAATATTATCTGGACTCAGATAATATTCAGCTGGTCAGAATTTAGATTTAGGGATGACAGAGAGACTAAACAGGATACTGTTGTTGATAATTGTCAAGACTTGGATAGAGAACTGTTCTCTAATCCTTTTAGAATTCATGAGATCCTACAGTTCAATTAACCATGGTATCTTTCTAATCTATCTGTGAGAGTTAGGGAATAAAATAACAGTTTTACAGTGGTTTCACTCTCTTTAAAGAGATCAGCCAGGCAATCATGTCTAATAGGATGGGAAACAAATGGTTCCCCTAGTCCTATTATTTGACATCAACCAAAGGCTTTATAAAAGAGCATTTGATATTTTAATATTTTTTTGACAAAACGATCTTTAAACCTAAAGGAAAAAACACTGGTAAGTATTGGTTTCCTGTGCTCTACCTGTTCATTTGACTAGCCTCCACATGGTTGACTTCAGGAACTTATTGAGAATGTAATTGTTCCAAATGGCCTTTGATGATCTTTGATGCTTAGGAAAATTGTAATTGTGCTTTTCATGATTTTATAGTTATTTATTTTAATTTGTACTATGGAAGTTTTATTTTTTCTTTTGTTACTATGAGCGGTTGAGAATTCAACATTAAAAACTAAAATATATGTATAAGGCTTTTTAGCCTTTTGGCTAAGCTCAAGTAATATCCATATACCCTGTTTCCCCGAAAATAAGACCTCCCCGGATAATAAGCCCAATCAGGCTTTTGAGCGCATGTGCTAAAATAAGCCCCCGAAAATAAACCCTTCCCAAAAATATTTAAATGCATGCGCAGCCGATCCCAACCATTTCCTCTGATTAGGGTTAGGGAGACAGAGCTGGAAATCAGGTAAGATGGCAAGAGGAGCCCCGCCTTGCTCCACATGCCCCAAAATAATAAGACCTCCTCGAAAATAACGCCAAGCGCTTATTTCAGGGTTCAAAAAAATATAAGACAGGGTCTTATTTTTGGGGAAACACGGTATATACAGGTAGTCCTCAACTTACAAGCACAATTGAGCCCAAAATTTCTGTTGCTAAGCGAGACATTCATTAAATAGGTTTTGTCCCATTTTACCACTTTTCTTGCCACATTTCAGTGCTATTGTAACTTCAAATGGTCACTAAACTAACTGTTATACGTCAAGGAGCCCTGGTAGTACAGTAGTACAGTGGACTAAAAACACTGTTATTAACATCTGCTGCTTGCAATTACTGCAAGTTCAAATCTCACCAGGCTC
>JANHZT010007708.1:519979-531812 GCA_032468215.1 Stegonotus admiraltiensis | reverse complement strand
ATACTAAAAATAGATTAAACATCATGGCCGAATACATAAAACATCCATAAATTTAAAATAATCTCGATAAAACATAAGTTGTTATGACACACCTCCTCTGCTTGCATCCCCAGTTTTTTGATGAAGACGTCAATGCAGACTGACGTGCTGTGCTGTTTTGCGGTCGTATTCCCTCGTGGACCCAGGACCAGATGCCAATCCGGGTGGGACTGGATGCTATCTCCACCCCAACGAGAAGGAGTGCCTCAGGTAAGACCAACACCCCTTCTCCATAGTGGTGGAGATAGCATCCAGGCATACCAAAACTGGCTGTCCTATTGGTGGGGTGCGGTCCGGTCTGAAGTCCCCTGCTCCGTGTGGACACTCTGAAGTACCCACCTGCCAAAGGCCGAGGCGTAAGTGTCCAACTTATAGTGGCAAATAAAAGGGGATGGAGAGGACCAGGTAGCCGCTCGAAAGACTTCCTCAATAGAGGCCTGTGTTGCTCATGCCGCAAAGGTGGCCACGCTCCTGGTAGAATGGGTGGTTACTCACCTCAGCAACACCAAGGCCTAGATTTCATAGGCCTTGGCAATACACACCCTAATCCACCATCCCAAGGGTTGAGGGGGTAACCCTGTTGCCCAGCGTGGCAGGCTGAAAAGAGAGAAACAGTGACTCTGTCCTCCATAGGGAGGAAGTCCTTTTGATATATATGCAGAGGGCCCTCCACACATTCAAGGTTGCCACCTATGTTCCAAATGGTGAACTGACTCAGGACAGAAGTTCGGCAGTACCAATTCCTGAGCCCTGTGGAACCATGTGTTCACCCTGGGGATGAAGAATGGGTCCAGCCCCAAAACCACTCTCTCAGAATGGAATACACAAAGATCTTTACTTACCGACAGAGCTGCCAGTTCTGAGACCCGCCTGGCCGATGTAATGGCCACCAGAAATGCTACCTTACATGTAAGGTAGCGTAGGCTGGCTTCTCTCAAAGTTTCAAAGGGAGCTCCAGTAAGGAAGTTCAAGACCTTGGCCAGGTCCCATGTCGGGTACCTGTGCACCACAGGTGGTCTGAGGTTGGTTGCTCCCCTGAGGAATCGACGGACCATGAAGGGCTGGGAGAAGAAGTCCACGTCTCCACATTCCAAAATGGAGGACAGGGCTGCCACCTGCCTCTAGATCATATTTGGGGATAGCCCATTGTCCAGTCCTTCCTGGAGAAACTCCAGGATCTGGGCTATGGAAACATTCATAGGGACTAATTCCCCTTTGGCACACCACCCACAAAAGGCCTTCCATGTGACATTATACATTTGATTAGTTGAGGATCTGCATGAGGCCTGAATCATCTTGATGACCCTGGAGGAGAAATTGTCCCCACTCAGAAGGCTCTGCTCAAGCGCCAGGCGGTCAATTGGAACCATTGTGGGTCTGGATGGACCAATGCCCCCTGGCTGAGGGAGACCCTGCTCTGAGGGATCCTCCAGGGTCAAGCCATCGACAGGTTTACCAGGTCTGCGAACCAAGGCCTTCTGGGCCAGTGGGGGTCCAGAAGCAGAAGTTCCTCCTCCACCTCCAGCAGCTTCCTGATGACCTTCGGAATAAGCGGAAAAGGAGGGAAGGCATTCAGCAATCCTGGAGGCCACGGACTGCACAGCACATCTACTCCCTCTGCCCGTGGTGTTACAAACCTGGCGAAAAACCTGAGGATCTGGCAGTTGTCTTGGGTAGCAAATGGGTCAACTTCTGGGAGGCCAAAGTGGTCTGTCATTTCCCAGAACAGGGATGAGTGCAGGCGCCACTCCGTGTGGTCGACTGAGGGTCTGCTGAGCCAGACCACCTGCATGTTTGCCACTCCCAATATATGTGCTGCCCTGATGGACAGCAGATGAGTCTCCGCCCAGAGGCCCAGCTGCTCAGCCTCTTGCATGAGAGGCCTGGAGTGGGTCCCCCTAGGTAGTTGATGTGGGCCTTGGTCTTGTCAGTCAAGACCAAAAATGTGTTGGCCCAAAACCACATCCTCGAACCTCCTGAGGGCCAGGTAGATCACCTGGAGCTCTAACCAATTTATGTTGTGGCTCAGATCCTCCTGAGTCCACTGTCCCTGAGCCATACGTGACTGGAGGTAAGCTCCCCAGCCAAATAGGCTAGCATCAGTTGTTAGTGTCAGGCGATCTGGTTCTCTGAACTGGCAACCTCTGGAAATGGCCTGGGACATCCACCATTTGAGAGAAAGGATCACCTCTGGAGGGATCTGCACTCTAGCCAGTGAGCTGCTCCTGCCAGATCTCTGTTATGGAAGGAGAAACTACTGTAGACTTCTGCTGTTGAGTCATGCCCATGGGGTGATAGAAATGCAGGACACTATCTTTCCCAGGAGCTGAGAGAGAAGGAGTAGTGGTACAGTACACTCTCTCCTGATATGAACTTCCAATTCCCTTAGGCTGGATTGGTGCTCCTGGGAGAGATATACCTTGGATTCCACAGTGTCGATGACTGCCCCCAAATGAAGCAGTTGAGTTGTCGGGACCAGGTGGCTTTTGGTCCTATTTATAGAAAAGCCGTGGTCCTGTAGGACCTGGATTGTGGTAGCCAGGTCCCTTCCCGCCTGTGGTTCTGAGCTGGACTGAATAAGGATATCATCCAGATAAAACTGGATCATTATCGGTAGAGTCCGGAGGTGGCCTGCCAGTGTGGCCATCAGCTTGGTAAACACCCTGGGGACAGAGGACAGGCTGAACAACAATGCCCAGTATTGGTAGTGTTTCCCTGTATAATGGAAATGGATAAACTGTCTGTGGGTGGGTAGGATGGGGACATGAAAGTATGGTTCCATCAGATCCACTGATGTGAGGAAGTCACCCTTTCTGACGCTCTCTAAGATGGTCTGGAGCAACTGCATCTTGAACCATCTGTAAACAATGTGATGGTTCAGAGTCTTGAGGTCGAGAATTGTCCTCCATCCCCCTGAGGCCTTTGGGATGACGAACAGTAGGGAATAAAACCCCTGTCCCTGCTGCTCCTCTGGAACTGGTTGGATAGCCTGGATATGCAAGAGATGTTTTATGGCCGATTCCATGAGGAGCCGCTTTGTCCGATTCTTTGACACAGGACACTGGATGAAGAACCTCGGGGGAGGGGAGAGGAATTCCAGGGAGAGGCCTGACCTCACCATCTCCCTGACCCAGGCATCCATGGTAGTATCCTCCCATCAGTTGGCAAAGAGGGCCAGGCGACCCCCCATGGGAGGGTTGGACGAGCAGTCACCTCAGGTGCCGAAAGAAGCGACTCCTCCCACCTCAAAAGGACCTTTTGGGTGGGTACCTCTGCCCTTGCCTGGCCTGCCTGGCCTGTTGTTGCCCTTGTCTGAGAAGAAAGGGCCTTTGCAAATGCGGCATTCTGAATCTGCTGTCTGGCCCTCAAAAGGATGAGGGTCGAAAATAAGGGGGCGGGCGTGAGTCCGCTCTCTGGGACATGGATGGCAGAACCTTGTGCTTGTCCCTGGACTCGACTAGAATAGGGTCCAGGGAGTCCCCAAACAATTTTTCCCCAGAATACAGGGCAGATGCCAGACTCCATTTATTCCTGGCATCAGCTTGCCATTGGCTGAAAGCATTCAGGAATGGGTAAGTGAGAAAAAACACGTCTTGTCCAAGCTAGACTGAGTCTAAAAGCTGGGGACATAAGCAGAGGAGACTTGTCATAACAACTTGCAGACTTAGTCCAATTAGCTGACAGATGGAGTAAACCCATTCCTGGATGCTATCTCCACCACTATGGAGAAGTTGAATGCTTCCTCTTCAGGATCTGAATTCAACTCTTACGAATAGAATGGTACCAGATATTGTTGTTGCTTGTTGTTTTTTATAAAACCCAATAAAATTCTTCCACCTTTGCTTTAAAGTGTATGGTCAATTTGAAGTTGATGTTGTCTGTCCAGCAACATCCATGCATAAACTGATCTTTTATATGTTGTAAAAAAATAGTTGCCATCAACTCTGAATAATTCTTGCAGTCTTTAAGCTGCTTTTAGACTGGGAAAGGTAGAAGGAAAGAGAAGAGGACAGCCAGCAGTAAGGTGGATGGACTTAGGTGCGATGGCAATGAATGCACAATTGGAAGACCAGATTAGGGATAGATTTTCATGGAGAAAATTTATCTATGTGGTTGCATCAGGTCAGAGTGACTTGATGGCATATAATCAATCTATCTATCTGTCTGGCTTTTATGAGCATATACAATTTTCTCTAGAAAGTTCTTGTAATTTGTAAGATTACTATAAAATATCTGAGCAATCTCTTTTTACAGATTCTTTGGGGCAAAGAACAAGCTATTTGTAGCAGCCCAGTGTCATCTTGTGGTCTATTTAGGGCATTTTATTTCGCGTGTGTGTGTCTGACTATCTCTATGTGTATGAGTGTGTGTGTATTTTCCAACTACTGTTTTCTCTTGATCTGAGCAGCTTTTGTAATTTATTTTCTTATGCTTTTTATATTTCACTTTACTTTTTTTCAGTAAGGCTAAATCTTTTAGTCACATGCCTATACACCATACATCCAGGAAGAGGCATTATAGAAATTATGTCAATTTTTGCAATTTGATATTTTATGACAGCCTCTGACTTTCACACTGGGTAAGGTGTGAATTTTTCTAGGAGTTACACTGAGGTAACTCCTAGAAAAATAAGTAGTTACAGGAATTGCCAAGCTGCCAATCCAAAACAGGACAAGGGATCAGGATATGAAACAGGACAAGGGATCAGGATATGAATACGTACTGTACAAGTCATCTGAGATTTGAGACCTCCAATCTTCCCCCTACAATCTACTACAAACATAAACATTCCAGGTTCGATAAAGGAAATTATTAAGAAATCCTGTTGTCTAATTCCTCAGCATCTAACTGTTGGTGTGCTAGCTGCCTGTATGTTAATTTGCATCTTCTTGAAAATCAGTGTCTATGTCACAACTAATCTGTTACGTTTACTTAGCATTAACCTATTAATCCTGCTGTTAAAGTCAAAAAGGAACTGAAACTTTCTGATATCTTAAATGAAATGATGGTAAAGTATATATACATTTTCATCTTGATTGCAAATTTTAAGACCTAAATCTAGCTGACAAGCACTACCTAGGTGGGCAAAATCAAGGAAACAAGAACTACACAAATTTCATTAAAATATTTTCAATGCAATTTTGGGATAAAATTGGGATAAAATTAAGATGATCTGACCATCTCCATTTACACTAAATTAATTAATCCACACACTTGACCATTCTGGCCAATCATAGTTACCCCTTAATTGGAGTTCAGTTTAACATCACCAATAATCCCTAATTTGTCCAAATTATGCTGGAAAAATACTTTATTTAAATAAATTATGTTTATTTTTACTGAATTTACTCAACTTGATGCTAATAATTCTTGGGAAAAGTTATTTTGTTTAGTGAGACTGCAAAAATAAACTAACTAAAAGATAATAATTGATCTTCAATTCATTTGTTTGAAGCAATATTTCTTGAACTGAGCAACTTTTAAGATGAGTGAATTTCAACTCCCAGAATTTTGGCAGTTGAAATCCACCCTTCTTAAAAATACTGAGGTTGAGAAACACTTGTTTGAAACTTCACTTGAAATAGTCACTTATTACATAGTAACATAGTAACATCATACGGTCATTCAAAAAAGTTAATTATAAGAGCAATAGCAATAGCTATATACCACTTCATAGTGCTTTACAGCCCTCTCTAAGCAGTTTACAGAGTCAGCATATTGCCCCCAAAAATCTGGGTCCTCATTTTACCATCCTCGGAAGGATGGAAGGCTGAGTCAACCTTGTTTCAGTGGTGAAATCTTCCCCGGTTTGCCACCAGTTTGCTGCCTGTGCATGTGCGTCATATATGCACATACATACACAGTGTGCACCAAACACACGCTGCGCATGCTGTGCACACTGCGCACGCATGCATGCACAGTACATGCCAAACGCGTGCTTCACACAGAAAAAGGAGGCTTGGGAAGGTAAATAGAACGAGGGGGGGAAACAGCTGTGCCGCGTGATTTAGATTCACTAGAAAGCAGGATTTCCTGCTATCTAACAACTTTAAATCACGCGGCATAGCTGATCATCGGAAATGCTGGTTCGGAGGAGCCTGTAGCTCCGAACCAGTGCAAACCGGTAGCATTTCACCACTGCCTTGTTTAGTAAGCAAACTGCTAGCAGTGGGCAGAGTTAGCCAGCAATACTGCATTCTAACTACTGTGCTACCAGATGATGCTTTAAAAGCACAAATTTATATTTATAAATCCTATGGTCATCGGTGTGCCTGTGGAACCCTCCATTGGAGCCTGCCATGCTCCCTATTCCATCTAACTTTTAATTGAAGGGAAAGGAGGGGAAGACATGCAGCAAGGTAAGCCATCAGTTTTCCATTCTCAAAGTTTCAAATGAACTCTATTTGATTTCTTAAAAAATAACCACAGTGTGTGACTTTGTTTGGAATGTCCTCTTCTGACTATTAAAAGGGCAACCAATAGCAGGGATAGCACAGAACAACATGTGTGCAGTAAGTGAGCAGCAGGCTGGGCACAGAGCATCCTGCTGAATTGAAAGAGCACTTTCTAATGCTTTCATTCTCCTAGGAGAACTGAAAACTTGTGTATCTCAGGGACAACTAACAACCCTTCCTCAGAAGCCATTTTGCAAGGCCAGAATATATTTTCAAAATTCTGAATGTGTCCACCAATATCCCAAATTAGGGAGCGCTATTTTTGTATGTGCAGAACATATTATTTCTGAAACTGGGGTAAGTCCTTTATTTCTGTCCTCCTCTCTCTTCAAACTTCTATGCCACATGTCATTCTAGTGGTATCCAACCCTCAGGAGTTGTTAGTGGCTGAACTAGAAAAAACACGAAAGCCCATCTCTTTTTGTTGTCTAGATCCTATCTGTTATGCATAATTAGAACCAATTTAAAAATAACATAAGTGAAACTTAAAATTAAGTTGCTGACCTATGTAAGACTATTGCAGTAGATTCATAGTATTTAAAATAAAACCTTACAGGGGTCAAATAGTATACCTATAACCCCCTGAAACTCTCAGTGACCTTTTTATTTTCCATTGGAGTTGCAATTTTCCAGCAGTTTAAGCTCATTTGACTTAATGACTCTAACATGAAGTTGAAAATGGAAAATGTTCCTGGCAAGATTGTTCCACTCAAGAGTAATTTATGCAGGTGTATTTGCGTCAGGCCCCACCTGTTTTATACTATGGACTCTATGTCACTGACCTTTTGTCTGGAATTTTCAGTTGGTATGCCTGTATACAATATAATTTATGGCACATTGTGTACTTGTAGCACTTAAGTAAGTGACAGTTTACTATAAGAAAATATAATAGCCAAAGAGTCCAATGGACTTTTTTTCTACCTTAGAAGCTTCTTGTAACTGAATTAAGTTCAATATTTTTGATTTAAGGCTATAATCAAAAACACGTACCAGTCTATTCCACCACCTTTATATGGGCAATTGGAAGATGTATAGAAAAATACTATCTGAAATAGAATAGTGGTCCAACAATATCTGTATATACAGCCAAGATATTGCAATGGAATTTGGACTGGACAAATGTGGCATCCTACAATCAACAGGGGGGAAATAGTGAAAACTGAAGGAATCAAGATGTCCTATGGAAATAACATCATGAGTCTCGATGAAGGCAATCATCATAAATATCTGGGTACCCTTCAATCTGACAACATCAAGCACACTGAAGTCAAGAAGAGGGTGAAGAAGATCTTAAAGTCTAAATTCAGTGAAGGAAATACCATCAACACTATTCTAACTTGAGCAATTCCAGTCAATACATACATACATACATACATGCATGCATACATACACACACACACACACACACACCTACCTTTGGAAGATATGTAGGTAAAAATGTCCAATCCAGTCTATAATAAGTTTAAATAATATAAAATATACAGAGGAAATTCATCATCTGGGGTAAGTTTTAATAATTTTTTAAAAAGTAGATATCTTACAAAATGCCATCTCATGGTATTTTATGTAGATTTAGGGCATAAGATTTTGTGGAATTATTTTATTTTATTTTTCTTTATGTAAACCGAGAGCATATGCACCAAAGACAACTTCCTTGTGTGTCCAATCACACTTGGCCAATAAAAATTTTTATTATTATAAAATATTTTTATTATTTATTTTATTTTGTGGAACTATTTTTTCTTTATGAGAGCATATGACTGGCCCATGGTCATCCATTTGGCTTTATGTCCAGGGCAGGATTTGAACACAATCTCCCAGTTTCTAGCCACTACACTAAACTAGTTTTCATATCTATTTTAACCTTGATAAAATAAATCAACTTCATATTCCTTCCTTTTACTTCTAACACTCTTAATCCAGAGTCCCTTCAAATAATGTTGTAGAATTAGATTTCTTTTCATTCCTTCTTTATCCTTTCTCATGAGATTCTTCAAAGCTTTAATAAATCTCTTTTGTGAGTCCAATATAGAAAAATTATACAAGTCACTCTCTTAGTTTACTGTTTGTAAGTTCTTTTTTTTCCATAGGCAGATATTACTGTTGACATTGTTAACATATCTCCATTTTTCAAAAGTGACCATTAGTATTTCTATTTGTTAGAATATTTTGCACCATTCTGTAACTATCAGTCAAGTTTATATGTTCTTCTTCTTTAATTTAAACCTTTACTCCCCTCTCGTGTCCTATTTCTTAAAAATATTTTTACATTTATTATTTTATATTATCTTTATAACTATTATAAAATTATATTTTCTAATAAAAATGATTAGAAAAGGAAGTATAGCCCTTTCAAAGATGCTGACTGCAGTTTGAGCAAGATGAGAATTCCCTCATCTCCCAGTGCTCAACCTCTTCCCCCAGGACCATTGTCTTGCAGACTCCTCATGAGGAGCAACTGTCTGGAGCACTTGTTGATGACCTCGCAGCCTCTTCTTTGTTCTGAATGGTTCAAAGAGCCAATCTACTTGCTGGCTCTTTCTTCTTCATAGCAGTTATCAGTTCCACTTTTCATAAACCCATCTTCAGTCCACCATTCTTCCTTTGAAAGTTACTTTTTACTGTGCGTTGGATTTTACAAGTTGCCCATAGTCTACTGGAGGGGGCAGCCATAACAAAATAAATAAAAATTAAATTAAATCTGCAGAAAAATATGCTGGTATCATTTGTGCTCCCATGACTGCCAACCTCCAATATGCCTCAGCAACTAAGTTCGTGAGTAATCATGTCCTGTCCTGAATAGCTGTACTGCATAACAATTTAGGGCAGTAGGTAGAGTAGATTCCCAGCATTACTAGCTATCAGGAAAAATACATCAACATTTTCCTTAAAGTTGATGGGCAAGCTTGAGCAAATATGGGTGTCCACACCAGTAACTTTTGACTCAGCCTATTTTTGAAGGTGGGTTCAGAATAAATAGTAAACACACATTCAGTTTTGCAGAAAGATGTCATGTTTGTACCATGTAGAGATGTCAACTGTTTACTTAGGGTTTCACCAAAACATATAAAATGATTACCCATCCTTAAACCTTTGTATGGAAATGTATATGTATTGATAATATATTACCACAGATTTTTAATGAGAGACTTACACATGGGACATATATATTTTCTTGGACAGCTGTATTTCAATGCACACAGCTACACATACCAAATTTTCTACATAATCTGTAACACATTCCATTAAACCTCAAGCCTTGAAGAAATCCAGGATTGGTATGTATGCTTTGGTGTGCTATGGTATGCTTTGAAGCAAACACTATTCTGACGGAAGATGGGGTGTATATATAATTCCTGAACACGCTAAAATAACATCTGACTACCCTTTTCTGAAGAGTCCCAATAAAAAATGAAATTTGTCATACAGTGCCTACAGGTGGTCAGTATAACTGAAAAATATTACACAAGACATACACAGTGTAAAAAACAGAGACATCCCAGTCGTCCAAGAGGGGGAATGGAAGTCATGTAAAACTCTGTATATGCTGGATTGTCATAATAAAATATTTGTATCCCTCTGGTCTGAATGTTAAGAGGAGATGGACCGTATATACCACATCAAGAGCATAAATGAAACTGTATTTGTCTCCAAGGTTATCTACCGATATGAACATGAACCATATGTATTCTTTGGAAAATGAAGTTTTTTATAACTGTTGTTTAGTTGAGAGAAATGAGTTACAATCTTCTACTTCATCTACTCAACCAATGGTACAAGTAAGGTTAATATACTGTATTCAGTACTCATATTCAATATCCATATACCAATGATACCAATCTTCATAATGCATGCAACTCTTTGCTATTAAATAAGTTTAGTCTTATTTGTTTTAACTCTTTATATTTTAACTATAGCCAGATACCTGGAAGTATAAAGACTGGCAGCCTATTTATACACATATACACATAGGCACACAGAATCTTACATACAGACAGAAACACAGTACTTAAAATTTGTGACACCTTTTAATTATCCAAATTTCTGCATAACCATGATCTAAAATGTGGTTCTAAATTAAAAAGAAAAGAGTTAAACAAATGAGTCACAAAGACTATATTTGTTCATTGATTTACTGGAGAAAATGAGCAAGTTACATATTTCTGCATGAACGTATTAGTTTATTTGAAGGGGAAATTAGAGTCAAGTGTTTCAATCAATGGAATGATAATCAAGTGTGATTATCATCATCATTATGAGAGGTCCTGCCTTATTTAAAGAGGTGGCACAGTGGTTAGACTGCAGCACTGCAGGCTACTTCTTCTGCTGCCTGCCGGCTGCCTGCAATTTGGCAGCTGAAATCCCACCAGGTTCAAGGTTGACTCAGCCTTCCATCCTTCCAAAGTTGGTAAAATGAGGACCCAAATTGTTGGGGGCTATATGCTGACTCTGTAAACCACTTAGAGAGGGCTGTAAAGCACTGTAAAGAGGTATATAAATGCTATTGCTATCAGAATTCCAGATATTCACTATCAAAGCTTGAATTTCACACACAGGTATGTGGAAATGTGTCACGGCTCAAACAACAGAGATTCTGGTAGACTCCAAAAACAGTTGATTTCCCATCTAGTAATAAAAGATTACAAAACAAAAATTAAATTAAATCTGCAGAAAAATATGCTGGTATCATTTGTGCTCCCATGACTGCCAACAAAGAAGCTTCTGCTTCTGCGCATGCCCAAGATGGCGGCTCCTTGCTGAGTCTCTGATCTTGGGGGATAAGATCATGGCCCTGGAGGGGTTCTGGGAGGGCCGAATTTGATCCCTATGGCCCTTCCCCAATGAGAGGAGCACCCTGGGATTCTTTTGAGGGGTCTCTGGTTCCCGGAGACGCCCTGGAGGTCCCAGAGGTTTGTGGTGGCCTGTGGATGGCAAGAGCGGTCCAATTTGGCTTGAATGCAGTGAATCGGCTCAGCGGCGACCAGGCCGGGACAGCGGCGATGACGGCGCGTCGGTGGTGGTTTTGGCGTCCTTGTCCGACCCTCCGCTGCCCTACACCGCCCTGAATTTAATCTATAGGGGCTGGAGTAGAGCGAGGTGAGGATGAGGAGGCCGGCAGCAGCAGCAGCGATCAAAATGGCGGCCGCCGGGATGAAGAAAAAACTGTTAGAGCTTGATGACAGTTGCAGGGAGTACTGGCAGAATACTAGCGATATGGGGGTTGTGGACCACCTATTTTCACCCCAACAAGACAGCCTGGGTGATTATGAGGATGCAGATGAGCTCTCTGATCATCCCAGAAACCTCCAGCAAGATCTATGGAGGCAGGGCAAATTAAG
>JANHZT010007708.1:498283-513843 GCA_032468215.1 Stegonotus admiraltiensis | reverse complement strand
AGGAAGGACTCACTGGAGAAGAGCCTAATGCTGGGAAAGATTGAGGGCAAAAGAAGAATGGGATGACAGAGAATGAGCTGGCTGGCTGGAGTCACTGAAGCAGTAGGCGTGACCTTAAATGGAGTCCAGAGCAGGGGTGGGTTCTAACCGGCTTTACTACTGGTTCTCTTTGTGCACATGCTTCACGCGCAATCGCCTCTCCTCGCTTGCGCTTTACGTGTGATCGCCTCTCTGTGAGTTTTGCTCGCATGCGCACCAAACTTGCGCTACATGCAAGCGCGTTGCGAATCTGCCCAGCTGAGGTGTGGCAATCCAGTCTGTTGCACTTCTCAGCTGGGCTGAAAATGACAAAATAAAAGGTAGTTATAATGCGGGGGCAGGCGGGAGGGCCCAGCTCCCGAAGGAATAGAACCGGTTCGGTGACATCATATTGTCACCGCTACTGGCTCGGCCGAACCGGGAGGAACCCACCACTGCTCCAGAGGATGGTAGAGGACAGGAAGGCCTCTGTAGGAACGTTGTCCATGGGGTCGCAATAGGTCGGACACGACTTCACAACTAACAACACCAAATTGGAATTAATATACTGTAATGGTAAAAATGTTGGACTAAGACTGGAGGGAACCAGTTATTATCCACCCTCAGAGAGAAATTAAGCACAGCAAAAGATATGGGCTGATTGGCTGTGGTTAGTAGCCCTGGATGGGAGATGAATCAGTGCAATGAAGGCCCTCACTTGAAGTGAGAGACTAGTAAGGAGGGAAACAAACTGACATCCTCGTGCATGCAGTGATCTCTAGAATGATATGATACAATATATGGAAAGTTGATGACGAATGAGTGAGATGTCTGAGGAATGGCCACCTAAATAGCATTGCCAAGAAGCAGACCACATGAATGGTTTGTTCAAAGTATCTTGGGAAGAACAGTGGGAGGGAATAGAGCGCTATTAAGTGGAATGGCTTTGGATTTTAGCCCACCAGAGCTGGTGTTGCATCATTTTTGCATTCCAATGTTCCATGCTTGTTTTTCTGCAATTCTTTTCTCAATATAAGAAAATATGGGTCAGTGAGAGCCAGTCTGGTCTAGTGATTAAAGCACCAGGCTAGAAACTGACCATGAGTTCTACTCTTGCCTTAGTTATGAAAGCCAGCTGGATGACCTTGGGCCACTCACTCTTTCTCAGCCTAACTCACCTCACAGGTTGTGTTGCAGGAAAAATAGGAGGAGGAAGGTGTGTTGGTATGTTCACTGCTTTCAGTTACTTGTAAAAGTAATAAAGGGGGGGGATAAATAAAATATACGGTCCTATTCTTCCATGTAAGATTATAAGAAAAAAAATTCTTATGTAAAGAATCACAAAATTAAGAATGCAATTATTTTGGTAGCCCATGCATTCTCTTATATCTCTCTTCCTGAATATTACACTGTTCTTTATCTAATATGTAGGTTACATAGTTTTTCTGCGTATTTGTTGACACAGATTTATTGTTTCTTATCCTGTAGTATTAAACAATCCAATGAACTTCATCTAATCTTCAGGTTTCCCACTAAACAGTTGGTCCATTGTCTGCTGCACCTTATTTTTTAATGGAATTGGGTCCTAAACCTCTAGAGATTTATTTCTATACAGTGCTCCAATATAGCTTTTTCATCTAGCTTTAACCCCATGTGCTTCTTGGATCTCAAGCAACTGAGATCCACTTGAGCAATCCTACTTTAATGTTAAATTATTTGTAATTTCTCTGATATTTTTAAAAAGATATCCTATTTTCTTAGTTATGAAAATATGATATCCATCAGAATATTTGAACTGAAACCAATGAACCAGGAGACTAATAGAAACGTAGTAGTATGTATACAAATATAAATTACTAATGAAACTGGTTTAAACTTCTATATGGAGCCAAAACTACCCTGTTTCCCCCAAAATAAGATGTCCCCTGATAATAAACTCAATCGGGCTTTTGAGCACATGGCAATAAGGCCAAGCGCTTATTTCAGGGTTCCAAAAAATATAAGAGAGGGTCTTATTTTCGGGGAAACATGGTAATTAGTTACTCATGGTCCCTTGGGACATTTAATCTAGGAGATATCAGCTAAAATAGGTCAAAACGTAAGTATGACACAGACTCTTGTGTTCATTCTGCTTTTCTAATTTTGATAAATGGCACATTAAAATTATGCAACTATATAAACCATAGACAAAGTAACATGAAACAATCAAATTGATAGGGAAACCCTTTGCAATGAAATTGATTTGGTACCTATATACAGAATAATCCATTTGCTTTTATGAAAATCTATAAACCTTCACAGATATTATTTTACATCTTTCACATTAAACTTTTATAATTTAAGTAAAACTAAAGATTGTAACAAATCTTATCATTTGGGTTCTATTAAATCCCTTACTAACAAAAATCTTAATGTACAATGGAAAATCAGAAATTTTTCTTCCCTTCCCTTGGTCTGATTCTCTAATCTGAAGCCAGGAAAATATTATTTCATAAACCCGCAGAAGTTTTAAGTCTTGCACCACAGGAGCTAAGATGAATGGGGGAGGGGGAAAAGTGCTAGCTCATTGTCTGGAGCCAAGAGATCTGCATGTGGTCAAGTTAGAAATCAAGTTTAATTTTGCTCTCATGGGTTTTAGAATGAGCAAATGCCAGGATTTGCTTTAATTGGGATTACTAAAAATAACTCATCTATACAAGTAACACTCTACAAAGAGTTCTGCCAGATCAAAAGTTGGTTAAATAATAAAATATTATAATATTCTGTAATTAGAATACAGTAATAGCTTTTCTGAGTAAGTTCATATTGATCAGTTTTTAGGAGACAGTGTCCTAACTCAGTGGACCCCAACTATTCTGGCATCAGGGACCAGTTTTGTGGAAGGTAATTTTTCCATGGACTGATAGGGGAATGGTTTTGCATGCAACCTAGGTCCCGCGCATGCAGATGAAGCTTCACTTGCTGGCTGCTTGCACAGTCCAATACCTAACAGGCTACAGACCAGTACTGGTCCATGGCCTGGAGGTTAGGGACCCCTGCCTTAACTCATTACATATCAAAAGCTATCTTTATGAACTTAAAGCATGCACAGGCATCTTAGAGCATCACACTGTTGTAACTACCATATTTAAAGATGACATTATACAATCTCCACTCATTTATATTTTCAGCAAAAAAAAAACCCTATTGAAAACTTGACTGTATGGCTGACAACATTAAAATGATGTAGCAATATATATTTTTAGATTTGTTTCTTCACATAAAATTATCTGGTCCTCATTTGATGATTAGTTTTAATGATTATTTACAGTTATAGCGTTGATGAAAAAGTAACTTTATATCCAATCCTCACATTTATGAGTTTCGCAGGCCTGGAAAGCCTAAGTAAGATCATAAGCACAGTCACTGTTTTACTTAGCAACCGTTTCACTTAGGGGCCAAGTTTCTGATATAAGGGGTTATGAGACTAGTTTGCTGCTTTTTAAAACAGGAATCCAGTTAGCTTCTGAAAAGCAAAGGCACTAGGACCACTAGTTTTAGCTCTAATATAATAATAGAGCTTGTGAAATATAAATTTTTCACTGATCACATCACAAGCACATTTGATGTAAAAGTAACATGGTCATAAGCAACAAGAGGAGTTTGTTTTTGAAAATTATACTTAACTTGCTGAATGCCTGCCAACCACATTTAACATGCCATTCTATTTCCTTTATTGTATCACCTTCCACTGAGATCTGTTGGCCATGTGGTGATCTACTATGTCCGGGATGGCGAACCTATGGCACGCATGCCACAGGTGGCACGCGGAGCCATATCTGTGGGCATGCGAGCATTGCCCTAACTCAGCTCCAGAGCACACCGGCTGATTTTTGGGCCTTCTGTGCCTACCAGAAGTCAGGAAACGGGCTGTTTCCAGCCTCTGGAGAGTCTCCGGGGGGTGCGGAAGCTCATTTTTTCCCTTTCCGGGCTCCTAGAAAGCCTCTTGAGCCTGGGGAGAGTGAAAAAAGGGTCTTCTGGGTGTGGGGAAATGGGCCATTTCTGGCCTCCAGGGGAGCGGGGAAGGCCGTTTTCACCTTCCCCAGGCTCCAAGAAAGCCTGTAGAGCGCGGGGAGCATGGGTGGGTCACGCACGCATGCACAGGGGGTGGGGCGTTGGGGCATTGAATTATGGGTATCGGCATGCACACGCATGATTCCCCCATGCTCCCCCCACTTTTGGCACACAACGGCAAAATGGTTAGCCATCACTGTACTATGTCTAGTTCTTCTATATATATTTTCCCTTTGGTGAATTTATTAAACATAACCTGGCTCTTTTCAGGTTTATTTTTAAGCCAAATGATTCTCCTGCTTTGTGCAGCACTTGTACATGACTTTGTGAAGAGAAACATTTTTGATCAGTGCGTGCTACCTGCTCTAACATATGCTGGTGAAACATTGACACTACCCTCACAGTCAATACAAAAGCTATGAGTGAGGCAAAGAGCCATGGAAAGATACATGCTCTGCATTAGAAGATAAAATAGGAAGACCTGCACATGGATTAGAGAACAAATGAAAGTATACGATATCATCAAGAGAATAAAAGAATTGAAATGGAAATTGGCCAGTTACATAGCAAGAAGAACTGATGGCAAGTGGACCAAGGCAGTTATAGAATGGATCCCATTTGATAAAAAGCGTTCACAAAACAGACCTAAAACAAGGTGGCTCGACAACATCAGCAAGTATTGTGGCCTCAATTGGCAATAGAAAGCTCAGGACTGTTGTTGGTTGGAAATATGCAGAAGAGAGGCCTTCATCCTGCAGTGGATAGACAATGGCGATGATGAGGAGGAGGAGGAGGAGGATAAAACACCAAGGACACCTCAAGACAAAAATGTAACTATGTGCTCCAGAGGTTCTGGAGGATGAAGTGTGTTAACCTGACTGCTCAAAGATTACTCTCTTCTGATTTAACACGAACAGTGAATCCTGTATCCTTCCATGTACTGCAGCACTAATAACTCCCAGTAGTCTCAGTTAACAGGATCAGTGGAGTAAGGAGACTCTGGAAAATAGAATTCAGCAACCTCTGAAGTCATATTCCTATGATCAAATTAGTCTTGATAAATATAATTTATTTGGAATATAGTTTCTATTCATATCCAAATAAATATTTTAAAATGCAGACTTTTTTTATAGAAAACATTCCATTTATCCAATACAAGTAGTCCTTGACTTACAAGAATTTGTTAAATGATAGTTTGAAGTTACAATGATACTGAAAAAAGTGACTTATAATCATTTTTTCACGCTTATGACCATGGCAGCATCCACTGGTCCATCCATTGGTCAGGTGATCAAAATTCTGATGCTTGGCAACTGGCATGTATTTATGACAGTTGCAGTGTCCAGGGATGATGGTCACCTTTTGCAATTTTCTAACACACAAAGTCAATGGGGAATTCAATTCATTTAACAACCGTGCTACTAACTTAATAACTGCGGTGATTCATTTAATAATCGTGGCAAGAAAGGTCATAAAATGGGGTAAAACTCACTTAACAACTGTCTTGCTTAGCAACAGAAACTTTGGACCCAATTGTGGTCATAAGTCAAGGACTACCAGTATATAAATCAGATCAAAAGGTCATCTTATGGAAAAAAGTCTCCTTAGTCCTTTTAGCCTCTGAAGCTGTCACAACTAAAGCGTGATTTTAGCCTAATCTATAATCTAACCTGCTATTTACACTAATAACACAATCCTATATCCACAATTGGATACTGTATAGAAGTAAAACACACTGACAGTAAGACACGTTAAATAGATGTACTTTGAAGTATATATGTATAAAATTGTATTATCAAATCAGATGATAATGTAATTTCCTAGTCTTTCCCCAAATAGAATTGGTTTTTTTTTAATTTGTAGCAAGAGAAAAAAAGCCATACTCAATCTGTTGGTGAAAAATAATATATGTGAATCTTAATAAGAAAAGCTTAAATAAATGATCGAGCACCTTAAGACATATAGAGAAGCCTTTCCATTCTATCATCTTTTTTCCTCTTTGATTTTCTTCTAAAATAGACATTGTGGCTAGCATGAACTCTAAACCAAACATTGGGTATCTCTGAAATAGTTGTAAGAACCTGTGTATGTAATAGTAATCTGGAATCCATCACAGTTGGTTTCTCTCTGACTAGTTCCTTAAATAATATTTGAGCTCAAAATCATCTGGATTCAAGAACTGGATGACCAGTTAATTCCCGGAAGCTTCTCTTACAGATTCTTTCCCCTAATAATACTTTTAAAAACCATGATGATTTAGAAGGGAGAAATGTTGCAAAGCCTTTTGCAATTGGACCTTGTTCAAAATATCAGCTTAGCAGCAAGTTAAAACCTAACACTTCAGGCTATTGTCAATAATGAAAATATTAACTATTCAAGCTCAGGTACTTTTTCTTCTACCTGTATAATATGTTTGGTTTTTTTTTCAAATACAGCAAAACTGCTTGTTAAAAAAAGTTTCAGGAAGTAAAGAAGATCTATTTTAAGAGTTCCTTAATTTGCACCATTTCCCTTGAAAATACATTTATACTTTATATTTCATATTATAGAAACACACACACATAAATACATTAAAAGGCATATCATACCAAGAAAAAAAGTTTATTCCTAGCAAAGCAAATCAGCTTATTTTCTCAATATGAAGTTCCATAGGGAATGACAAAAATATAAGCTTTAAAATGTGATAGCCATTAAACTATTTCTATCTATGTACCATATATCTATATCTATTTATATTGAGATACAGATACATATATAGATATAGTACAGTTCAGTTCAAAAATTCAGTGTGTACTGTGCACACACACACAAGTATATATATTCTATATAGTTCAGTTAAAAATAAAGTCCATCCAGGTATTTTTTTATCAAGGTATAAACACTAAATACTCCTAATGCAAACCAAACTGTTGCCAACCTTCTTTCCATGGTACTAAAATATCTTATCATCTGTACGAAGAGACTCCATCTAGTGGTTCTTAAACTGGGGTTATTATCCTCTTGAGGGAATTAGGGCATATCTTGAGGGTAATGTAATTTCTTATATTACACACAGTTTGAGACAGTTGCTGCAGAGACGTTTGTATAAAAGAACAGTTGAGGGGGCAATGTCATTATTTTAGACCAGGAAAAAGGGTAATTAGGTCAAATAATTTAAGAATCACTGATCTAGAGAAAATATGGTTCTATTACTTAATATTAACATTTTGCAAATTATTTTATAAAATAGTTAATGCCATTTTAAAGTCCAATAACAATAGATATATTTAAACATACCATAAGATATCCTTCACTGCATACTACTTAAGCAATGGTCAATTTATGTAATTATTTTTGGTGTCTTATTTTCTCTTTCAGCAAATCTGGAGATCGTCTCTTGTCTCAGCTTAAGGAAAATGATTATGGAAATAATGGAAATCATCTAAGCTTTTGGATTTTGTTGGACAAAAACTCAGAAGACAACTGGCACCTAATAAAAAGTTGCAATTATTTGTCTCTTATTCAATAACTTGCTCATTTGATGACCAGTTATTCTTTCTAAGTTTTATGTCCAATAATAGGTTGCTTACTATGATTCTTGAAGTGGTCATCTCTATACCCACCTGTATAGGTTTCCGTTATGTATGTAGTCAGCATTGGAACATTTTAAAAACTAAAGCATACTGCATTTTGCAAGCTCATAAGGTACATGTGTCTAAATGACTTATTATCTGCTTTATATTCCTTGAGGCTACTGTATGAGGCTGACCCATGTAAATGCATGAACGAGTACTTAAAGAACCATAGCTGCAGCTGCATCTGCAGCTGCAGCTGAGCAATTTATTATTTTAATAAATAGATCTTTCTCAATCACACATATGGGTGATTAGCACCTATATTTACCATCACACAATATTAAAGCAAGAACAGCCCATCCAAACACAGTACATGATATAGTTCTGGTATCAAGGTGGTAATAACAACAACAACAAAAGTCTAGCTCTGGTATAAGGTAGTAATGACAAATAAAAGTCAACAGCTACAACTTGATGGCTTCTCAAAATATGTCAGGGAGTTAAAATGCTTTGTAAAATTGAAGCTAATACAGCTAGTCCTTGACTTACAACAGTACCATTTAAAGTTACAAAAAAAGTGACTTATGACTGTTTTTCCTGCTTACGACCGTTGCAGTATCCCTATGGTCATATCATCAAAATTCAGATGCTTGGCAACTGGTTCATATTTATGACGGCTGCAATGTCCTAGGGTCATGTGATCAGCTTTTACGACCTTCTGACAAGCCAAGTTAATGGGGAATCCAAATTCACTTAAGAACTGTGTTACTAAATTAACAAATGCAATGATTCACTTAATAAGCGTGGCAATAAAAGTCGTAAAATGGGCCAAACTCACTTAACAAATGTTTCACTTAGCAACATAAATTTTGGGCTCAATTGTGGTCGTAAGGACTTACCTGTACAGTCAAGCCCACCTCAAAAGCACTCGAGCAAGATGAAGTGGTGAAAATGTGCAACCTGACAAGAAATATCATGGAAAAGGGCAAACATTTCTAAATGCTAAATAAAGGGAAAGTGAAAAGGAACTGAGGGAAATACCAATAATCCTTCAGATATATATAGTGGCAGTTAATGTAAGTACACACAAAACTGGAGCTTTTTGCAATTCCTAAAATGTCCTAATGATGTCTGCTCAGATGCTGCAAACTCAAATATGATGTACAGAAACCACACGAAAGCAACTGCCAGAATTCTGACCTGTTAAACTAGAATTCTTTTGGAAGATTTGTACTCTACCTATTTGCTTCCAAGCCCAATGTACAGGTAGTCCTCAATTTACAACCAAAATTGAGCCCAAAATTCCTTTTAAGTGAGTTTTGCCCCATTTTACAACTTTTCTTGCCACAGTTGTTAAGTGAATCACTGCAATTGATAAGTTAGTAACACAGCTGTTAATGTGAATTTGGCCTCCCCATTAATTTTATTAATTTATTTAGGGAATTTATATTGCCACCTATTCGCACATGGCGACTCAAGGCGGCTTACAGAATATAAAATATTCTGATTTTGCTTGTCAAAAGGTTGCAAAAAAGGGATCACATGACTTTGGGACACAGCAACAGTCATAAATATGAGTCAGTTGCCAATCATCTGCATTTTGATCACCTGAGCAAAGGGATGCTACAAAGGTTGTAAGTGTGAAAAACTGTCATACTTTTTTCAGTGCCATTTGTTAAATTTCTCCAAATAAAGTATTCACAGAGATTTGTATTAAACATTTTAAGATACAGGTGGGGAGATATGAGAAGATGCTTATTCTATAGTCATGGATTGTGCAATACTAATTTTGTACTAAAATGTCGTCCATCATGAGACTCAGTTTGTCCAGACATACTGGAGTATTGGGGTGCATTTGTGTGTGTGTGTGCTGTATCAGTTCAAAATCCTAAGCATTTCAGATGTGATCCTATTTATATGGCTGTGATCTGTTTGATTGCCTTGAAACTGTTTTTTTGTTTGTCTGTTTTGTGCCTTTAAGTCAGTGCTGAATTCTGGTGACTGCCTGGACAAATTCCTGCAGTTTTCTTGGCAAATTTTCAGCAGTGGTTTACCATTGCTTTCTTCCTAGGGCTAATAAAGAGTGATTGACCCAAGGTCACCTAGCTGGCTTTGTGCCAAAGGTGGATTAGAACTAAAAGGTCTTGGTTGCTGGCCTACTGTCTTAACCACCACAGAAAACTGTCTATATTCCATGTCTGTTGTTTTCATTTATATTTTTATTATGAGAACCAGCACTGTTCACGCATTTGTGCTTGAATTATGTCTGCTCATATGCTAGAAACTCCAAGACTACAAGTCAAACTCAACTTGAGGGAATTTTTACCTTTCAAAAATGTTACTATTCAAATTATTAGGCATGATTTTTCAACAAATATTTCCAGTCTCTTTCAATTCAGCTTTCCTTTTTCATCATTTCTAATACATTTTTCTCACTTCATATCCAGTTCTTTTTCACAGGTGTACATGTTCAACACCCATCGAAATTGTCTACAGATCAAGCAACATTATTGTCTCATAAATCTATATTTTCAATTACTTCTACAATGCAAATAACATTTATAGAACATTTTAAAAAGTCAAGGGTTTCAAAAAATCCAAATTACTATCCATTATAGAAAAAATCTTGCCTATATAGAACAATTGAAAAGGAAGATTAAATATTGAAAAGGGAGATGAAAAATAGCAACAGAAAAACAGCAACAGAAAAACTTTGGTACTAATAAACATCTCTAAATGTTAGAAGCAGATTCACAGAACACCTAATATATCTCTGAAAATTTAAATGGCAAGCCACCAGTTCAAATTGTTTAATTTATCAAATTTGTTCTTATGTCTGTCAAAGGAACATCAGAGCAACATGCAATATTTCAAAACTAACACTGATTCTATGGGTGCAAAGTTTAAACCAACTGCATTATCTCCAACAACTTAAAGTACAGAAGGAGGGGCTAAGTAGAGGAAAAGACCCAGAAATACTTGTTTTGTTATTCTCAATATTTTTTTACTGCCAGCAGATACTTCAGTTGAAAATGTGAATTATAATATTCTGAATAATTTAATACTGATATTATATTGGCATATTGATATAAGTGTTGTACAAATGTGATGGTTTATGATCACAGGTTTCAACCTGTTTCTCAATATTTAGTAAATAACACAAATACCCCTTTCCAGTGATCCACACGGGAACAAACAATACAGTGAGGAACATCCCTGAAGACATTGCAAGGAATTACAAACCACTGGACAAGAAGATTGAGATAGGAGCACAAGTGGTATTGAGGGAAAGGCCTAAGAAGAGAGAGAAAAATCCTGGCATTGAATTACTAGCAGTGCCAATAGTGTTAATATGATCAGGCTTAATTATTTCATTCTTCCTGACATGGAAAACTCCAGATAAAGGTTTGATTGATTGATTTTACATAATTCAATTCCCCTCCCAAAATCAAAAAGACTTTTGATTGTGTCTTACATAGAATAATAATATAAAAACCCTTCTCATCCCTACAAGTGTTATATTTTCCTTAATTTCAGGTCCTCTGTCAGAGACCACAGAGAACTGTGCAGTACCTTAGCACTGGACTCTTCCAGACAGAGAGCTCTGATATTGTTCTTGGGATCTGTTGGAGCCACTCTCCCAGCTTAGGAGTCACAGCCCTGACTGCTCCTATAACCCCTGGGACCGCTTTGCCCTTTACTTTCCACATCCTCTCTAATTTCTCTTCAGGCCTGGTACTTCTCCAGCTTCTAGTACTCCTTCTTCCTGATGTTGCCATCACCTGGCAATGCTACATCTATCACCACTGCTGTATTTTGGTCCTTGTCTACAAAGTGTGGTTGACTGTCCAGTACTTGCCTGTCAGTCTGGATCTGGAAGTCCCACAGGATATCTGTTATTCTCCATGAAATATTCAATGAAATATGAAACATACATAGAATGGTTGCAAGTACTCAGTTACTTGCAAGTAACAGTTGCAATGGTTGCATGGCTAGTCTAGTGAAGAGAAGGACCAGGGGACAGATGATAGCAGTGTTCCAATATTTGAGAGGCTGCCACAGAGAGGAGGGGGTCAAGCTATTTTCCAAAGCACCTGAAGGCCAGACAAGGAATAATGGATGGAAACTGATCAAGGAGAGATTCAACATAGAAATAAGGAGAAATTTTCTGACAGTGAGAACAATCAACCAATGGAACACCTTGCCTTCGGAAGTTGTGGGAGCTTCATAATTAGAAGCTTTCAAGAAGAGACTGGACTGCCATTTGTCAGAAATGGTGTAAGGTCTCCTGCTTGGGTGAGGGGTTGGATTAGAAGACCTACAAAGTCCCTTCCAACTCTGTTAATCTGTTAAATCTGTTAATCTGTTAAATGATCATCTATGGAATCTCCCATATGGATTTGGGAAGGTCCAGATGGGAAAGTCCACAGATGGTCTAGCCCATACACTCTGCAGGTGTTCCTGTACACAATGCCAGTACTTTGTTATGATGTGTATTGTATGCTGTTCTTGCCTACATCTAATATCATGCCACCAGGTGTTGGACTGTCTCTGAAGCCTCTCTGCACAGTTTGTACTTTGGGTCCTGTCTAATGCCTGTTCTTGTGTTGTTATGATCAGCACCTTAATGTTGTCTTTCAATCCAGTCCGTTCCAGCCATTGTTAGGATTTCTCAGTGTCTATCAGTTGATGATATAGTCCATGCAAAGTCTTGTCTTGCAATGGCACTTCCTCTGCTTGAACCTCCTCCCACATCTGCTGCTGCCTCAGACACAGGCTGGACAGCACAATGGTTAGAGCACCACCCTTTGACAAGGGAATCCATGGTTTGAATACCAGCTGATACCTATTTTAGTAGTAGGGGTCAAGGATCCCCTAACCCCCTAATGCTTCTCCTGCGAAACTTGAATATGAGAATGGTGTGAAGTGATTCATGCACCACACCATGACCCAGATTAACAAGGTCCTGCTCAGATGTTAAGGAACCAGGACAATGATGATAAGTGGGCTACTGTAACAAACCATACATGAATGAGACAAGAGAGCCTGGAATTAATGGAATGCAAGCAATAAAAATAACAGTGAAATATGGTATGATCAGATCAGCAGATGATTCTCCTAAACAACTCTGTCTCTAATAAATCTCAAAACATCAATAAACAAGGGTGCCTATCAGGGGTGGGTTCCAAATCCCGTTGCTGCTACTGATTCACTCATGTGGATGCTCGAGAGTGCGTGCAGCTCTTCTGTGCATGTGCAGAAGCATCCGGGCAGGTGGGCGGAGCCTACTGCCACCACTACCAATTTGCCTGATCCTGTGAGAACCAGTAGCAACCCATCACTGGTGCCTATTCTCTACCAGGAGGCTATTGTACAGGACTGATATTGCCTCCAAAACCCAGCACTTTCTCACTTAAGCTGCCTCCCAAGCCCTCTAAAAATCTGGGATCAATAATAGTTTCTCTCTGTTTGATCTTAATATTGGGTGGGTAATGGTTGGAAATGGAACAGGCAATTCTGAAAGTATGTGGGCCATTATGTTTTAGACCAATTGTAGTTTCCAAATAATTTTTAAGGGCAACCTCAAGTACAATGCATTACAGTTATCCAACTAAGAGTTGATAAAGGCATGAAACTGTGGGATACAACTAGTACATCAGTAGAGTTCAATTGAGGCCTCTCTGCTCACAGCTTCCAACTGCTATTTCATCAGGTGCTGAAGTTGTAAGCTTCCTCTCTGATGGGTAATATGTCCTGTCAAAGAACACTTTTGGCAACAAAGAACTGTGATATATCAACAGCAACTCCAGATTACCAGGATTCAGTGTTATTCTCTTCTCTTCTTTCTCCTCTCAACTCAGACAACCTCTAGGCATGAGGAAACGACACTGACAGCATCTCCCTCACAGCCTACGAAAAGAGCAGGGGAGAGAGGAACAGGTTCTACAGTATCCCACTCAGAAGCCATCAATCTCTCTTCACCAATGATCACAAATTGTAACCAACTACTGAGGAGGAAGTGGAATCACAGTAAATCAACTCCTCTGATCTCCAATCTCTGTACACAGTCCAGTAAGATACCATGGTGAATGCTATCAAGGGCTACTGAGAGGTCCAACAAGATTAGAAGGGTGCATTATCTCATTTGGGCCTTGACAAATGTCATCTAAGGGGTGACCAATGGTATCTCTACTCCAAACCTAAGCCCAGTGGTGGGATCCTCCTGGTTTAACAACCGGTTTGGTGATCGTGCGATTTGCGTGCGCAGTTTGAAAAAATCTCCACTTCCTGGTTTCTTTGGAAGAGTAACACAGCTGATTTGTGCGGCAATCCGCTCTTCTGCATGAATCAGCTGAGAAGAGAAAGGTAGGAAAATAGTGCAGGTGGGAGGGTGAGCCCATCTGATTGTCCGGGCAAACCGGTTCGCTCCCAGCTGATTGTTGGAGCTACTGGTTCACCCGAACCAGTCTGAACCGGTAGAATCCCACCCCTGCCCAAGTCTGAATGCTGACTAAAAAGATTCCAGATAATTTGTTTCCTCTAGGGTACTGTGAAGTTGTTCCACCATCACCAGCCCAATAACTTCTCAACCAAGGAGAGACTAGAGACCAGCAGACATTCTCCACTAGCAATGAATCCTTTTCAGGAAGTCTTTCAATATCACCAGAAATTGCCCCTCTTATAATGAGGCATTGACAATTTTCTAGTACATCACTCTATCTGCTTCTGGAACATGCCAGGATAGACTGAACCTTGTAAGAATTGGGAAAACTATGTTTGTAATGTGCCTTACAAACTTCATTCAGAACTCCTTAAGTCTGAATCCTGTCAGAGAGGGAGAAGATACTATGGAAAATAGTGTGATGCCGAAAATCAGAAATGGACCTAGGAGTGATATGCAGGATATGGGGTGGTTCAATAATGGCTAAATAAATACAAAGACAAATAAGTTATACAATTCAAGGATTCATGTGTTTGTAAACATTATATAGGTTATTGGGAATATATAGAAAATAATGCATTGCTTGGCAAGAGCCACTGTGGAATCAAAAATAAATCATGCCAAACGAACCTAATCTTTTTATTATTTTCAACATCCAAAAGTATATTATGTGAAAGGGATCAGGATTCTGTCATTCAGTACAATAACTCTGCAAAAACTAACCTGAACAGAAACAAATTTGATGTGGCAGAAGACGTCAAGAAAAGAAAGATTAGGTTTGAAAATGGGCCAGATCAAGCCAGGGGGCAGAGGGAAAACAAAACCCTGAAAAATTTCCAAAGTGCTACCCTAAGGGAGAAGCAATCCAGCAGCAGTTTTAGAATTTTGACAACTCCTGCATTCTGTGATTCCCTTCCTCCTCTCACCCAATCACGTGATCAATAGCAAAACTATTATTACATGATTGAAAAGAATTTCAGATGAACAAGTATGTTTTGATAGAATGACCAGTTTAGTTGACTATAAAAATGCAGCAGGTATAGATATACCTATGCAGTAGGTATATCAACCAGGCAGATACTATGCAAGACAGATATCGCCTCAAGTAACCAGGCACTATGCCATCTAGGACTTTATAGTACTTTGAATTGTACCCAGAAGCAAACTGACAACCAGTGCATCTCATTAAGTAGAGGTGTTACATGGGCTTACCAAGACATGCTCATCATTACTCATGTTGTTACATTTTGGACCAGTTGAAGCTTCCAAGTGGTTTTCAAGGGCTGTCCCATATAAAGCATTTTGAAGTAGTCATGAGGTGATGAGTGACTGTCTGAAGGACCCCTCTCCCCCAATCTAAAAAAGGATACAACTAGTACACCAGATGAAGCCAAGAGCTTGACTCCAGGTAAAGCCCTACACCAGAGGTCTTCAAACTTGGCATCTTTAAGTCTTGTGGGCTTCAACTCCCAGAATTCTCCAGCCAGCTATGC
>JANHZT010007708.1:461155-472388 GCA_032468215.1 Stegonotus admiraltiensis | reverse complement strand
CTTGGAGATAGGACGGCATATAAATCGCATAATAATAATAATAATAATAATAATAATAATAATAATAATATTGATGATACCTCACTCCCAGACCTTGGATCACCTCATCCAGATTTTGAGTGGCCTCATCTAAATTTTGAGATAGGAGGCAAGAGAATTGAGCCCTGGGGCACACTATAAAGTAGGGGATGCAGGTTGGATCTCATTCCCCATTATCAACACTAATTGGAATTGACCCCAGAGGAACAAGAAGAACCAGCACAAGAATGGCACCCACTCCCAACTCCCAAAATCAGTCCAGAAGGACACCATGATCCATAGTATCCTTTTGTACTGATGTTATCAAAGGCCACTGAAATGTCAAAAAGAGCAAGGATGGTCACACTGCTGCCATCTCAGTCCTAAAACCTGGCCTGAACCCTGACTGAAAAGGTCCAGATAATTCACTTCATCCAGGATCTTCTGCACCTGCCATGAAAATATCATCTCCACAACCTTCTCCAAAAAGGGAAGGTTGGAGGCTGGATGAAAGCAGTCTAGGCTGGTTGGATCAAGCAATGGTCCCTTCTGGAGAGGGTCACCACCGCCTCCTTGAGAGCCAATAGAACCACACCCTCTCTCAAGGAATGATTAACCACTACCCAGACTAAATCAGAAGTTCCATCCCAGAAGCCTTAACCAGCCAAAAGAGACAAGGATCTAACACAAAGGTGGCCCAATAGCTGTAACAGCCTTATGCACTTTCTCAAGCAGTCCCTTATAACACATTTTCATTTGTACCCGATGACAAAATATTAATCAAGTAAGCAGGACATCTAAAGGCCATGATTATTATTTTATATGTTATCCTATTTCAAACCATGCTGTCTTTTCTTGTGTATTCCTTTGTGTTAATTCCAGGATGAATTTTCCATTTTTATTTCAAAATTATACTGTAAGGCTAAATAGCATGTACTACAACTTCAGTTGCTTTCTTTCATTCAATTAGTTTATCTGGATCTTCTGATTCAAAGATGAGATTAATGGCATAATTTCAGTTAGAAAGGTAGGTGTACAACTTGTATAACTATGCCCCAAAAGGCTATTTGCAGTTTCAAAATTAAAATAAATTTTAAAGAAAGGTTTTTGTCCCTGGGTACTACATATGTGATCAACCTCAGAGAGGTTGCTAATCTTTATAAATCCCCTCTGAAGTATACTAAGCACTATATCATTAATGAAAAGTCAAAAGAATCATAACTGAACAGGGATTTTCAATGTGGAGATTTAATTCCTTTATTTGGTGCAAGGATGTATGTCTCTCATTTAGAGAGCTCCATAAAATATGTTTTTGTTGAATTTTCTGCCCATAAAAATCATTCCCAAATTATAATAGTAGAGTGCATTTTTGCTTCGTATTATGCTCTTTACTATTCCTCTTTCTACGTCAATTCATTTTTTTAAAAAAATCCTAATTTTTCTTATTACCCAAACAGTAATATGCAATTTGGACAGCCATGTCTATCGACTAAAAAAAGTAAGAAAAATGTAAAAACAAGAAGCATCTTTCTGCTTTGCTTAATTTCAATATGAGAATAGTTGTATTATACTGATATATTAACATTAATTATAGTATGCTATTTTCATAATTATTATTATAAAATGTAATATATATTAATATATTAATTTTAATTAATTAAGCCATGGAAATTAAACATATTCTGTTATCCAAAAAATACCAAAAGATAAATTACCAGTTGTATACATCTAAACATTTTCTGATAAAACTTCTAATTGGTAATTGATCTGCTTATCCTTTTTAGAAAGTATTTATTTTTAGAAAATAAATTAGTTTTAGTTCACACACTTTGTGATTACATTTGAGTCAATTATTAACAGCTCCAGAAATCACCAGGAATCAAATAACAAAGCAGCAATAAGCAAAAGTCATGTATGTACAGCAGATGGGGCTGTTGTATATTTTAGAATTGCATTATGGAACAGAGGTATACATTTGCAACGCCAAATCAAACAAAGGACTCTCAACCATGGTTGTTTGTTTGGGGTTTTTTTGACAGAATAGGAAGCATATGTACACACAGAAATGTTATACTTAAATTTTCTTTGATAATGTTAGCCGTGTTAGCTATCACAGACATTTCAAAGGATTGGCAAAGTATTTTTAGTTATAGCTGATAGAGAAAAGAGTTAACCATTGTAAAACGGCAGTAAATGACAAAACATTGTGTAAATTCATGGAGAAAGTGTGTTGAAATAAACAAAAACAGCTATGCATTAGACTGTGCTTCTGTTCAGTTTTTATATGAAAGTCAAAATTAACTATCTCATGAAAAACAAAATAGGTTTAATGCATTACTTACAAAATGTACATAGGAAAACAAGAAAAAATAAGGTTGACACAAGACCTGAATGACTGGGGTTTGAATACAAAAGGAAGTAACCAAAATTCCCTTGGAGTAACACTGGACTGGACTCTTTCCTATAAGATATATCTAGAGAACATAGGGGCAAAAATCAATACTAGGAACAATTTACTCCAGAAATTACACGGAACTAAATGGAGAGATTCAGCCGCCACCCTCAGGTCATCAGTACTAGGACTGGTCCACTCTGCAGCTGAATGGTGTGCCCCTGTATGACTTGAAAACTACCATACTGTAAGCTAGACACCAGACTCAAAAACACTATGAGAACTGTAAGTGGATTAAAGCCACTCAGACTTGCTGGCTTCCTGTTCTGAACCATATAGCACCACCAGCTTTATGAAGACAAGTGCAGGGGTGTCAAACTCAAGACCTGAGGGCCAGATCCGGCCCATGGGGTGCTTGGATCTGACCCGTGAGGCTGCCCTAGAAACAGCAAAGGATCAGCCCATGGTGTCTCTGCCAGTGAAACGGAGGTCAGGAGGCCTGCATGCAGGCCTCCCAGGCTCTGTTTTCAGCCATGACAGCCTCCTACCGCCCTCTGCCAGTGAAAATGGAGCTTAGGGGGGCCATGTGCAGCCCTCCCAAGCTCCATTTTCACTGGCAGAGGGCGGCAGGAGGCCGTTGCGGCTAAAAACAGCTCTGGAGCCCATTTTCACTGGCAGAGCAATCAGGCCACAACAGATGCCCCTGACACGAGTAAGCTGGTCATGCTCACCCCAGCCACGTCCACCACGGCCCCCGAGGTCAAACACAAACCTGATGTGCCCTCAATGAAATCAAGTTTGACACCCCTGCACTAGTGAGAGAATACGATAAAAATTATGAACAACTCACTCCTAGCAGCATTATCAGCCATAAAGTTCAAATCCAGGAAGCCCCACTGGCACTTGCACAACATCTGCTCAACAACTTTAAAACTGAGGAAAAATGTCACTGTATTCATGACAAAGTATAAAAAATAATTCTAGCTATTCTATTCTCTTCTATTTAGTTTTATAAAGCAATCTCATGTTTCCTTTCTCTTTTGTTTCTAAAGTTAAGGAACAACATTGCCTATCAGAAGTTAAATTCGACTATTGCAAGACTAACTTATAAGCCTGGATGGGTGGAAAGTAGGATTTAATAACATCTGTTTTAGCTCTTACTTGACATTTTCAAAATTAATCAACAACCAATTTTGTAGTTTTTTTTTCTGATAGCAAAATCTGAATTAATCTATATATCTAAGGCAGTGTCCATATCTACAATTATATTGCTCTATCTATATCTGTGCCTATACATGCATACATGCATGCATGTGCACACACAGTATTAGATGCTTCAAAGTGCAACCATTGTGCATTCCCCAAATTGTCTTTTGCTTAAATAGTAAATTCACTTCATTTCATGCCCTATCTTTCTCTCATATATGCAAACCCAATTAGAGTTTATTGAATTGTATCTTATGATTCTAGAATAAATTGAAGGTATAAAGCACTTTCAAACACAGGGAGAGACTATACTGTCCTTGGCATTTAATTAAAAACTGCTATACTCTCAAGTCAATTTGAAAGCTAAATGCAAGGTTAGATGCTATGCTGGAGATAAAACCACAACGCTGTATGTTACAACCCAATGAGAGTATATCTACAAAAAAGGGGAAAAATGGCTGAAGCTACAGATAGTGTCTGTTGAAATCCTAACTTTAATTGAACAACTGTGACAGACTCCCTTGGATTTCCTAGGACACAGATGTTGCAAAGGACATGGCAACTGTTTACTGATGTGACCACGTCAGAGTTTGGAATAAATCTATATCAGTCACCCATCTTCCCTCCTCTCCATTTCTAAGGTTTTCTTTTCTTTCCTCTTCTGCATTCAGAAAGCCAGAGGGGAGGGTGGGACAATTTCCTTATCCGACATATAAATTGATCACTTGCAAAGATCTAGTTGAGTTATGCAGGGGCAGGGCTGCAAGCTTCCCTCTCTTTCTTCAGATTTCTACAGTAATTATAAGAGAATTTTTCCTTAAATTGTATTTCTCAAGGTAGACATTAAGCCTTGAATGAAAAGGCTTGTGTTTCCCTCCACATGTATACTATGCATACTAGATATTAGAAAAATCAAGCTTGGGCACTCCAGGGGATGGCATTTAACTTGCATCATGTTACAGGGATAAAGTAACCAGTTTGCACTAGGCTTTATGAGGAAGAGTTAAGCATTTAGCAAATCTAAATGGATTCCATTTCTTATCTAACAAATGCCTCTGAGGCCTTCAGCATCTCCACCTTTCCTAACATAAATCAACAGGCATGTTATCTTTCTAGGCCACACAGCTGTTTGCCTTCCTTGGATGAATCTGGAAGAGAGAACAGAAATCTTACAGATAGACCAGCTCCAAAATCAGGCTGAAGGATAAAGGTCAAGATCCAGTTAAGCACACTGGATGTACTGAAAAGGTCCTGGGGAATATGAAGCATGAGTTCCTCTTCAAAATATACTACTATGGATTGCACAACTGCTTCTTTCCTTTTTCAGAGTTTAAACTTCATTTACAGTATGTTCATCAATTTCTCCCAAATATAAATTTATACAATCCAAATAGGTTTACACATCAAAATAAGTAGGTAGCCAGATCTATCCTCATCATTTCCTCAATATATGTGTTTTCATAGCAAGGGGGAGAAAAAGCCGGTCACTATGAGGAGAAGCTATTAGGCCATTCTTTAAAAGCAGTTTTAAAAGCAGGCTGAAATGAAGGCAAGGAACCCTTGAGTTTAACATAGATGGAGGATAGCTAGAGTTGAGAGGTCATATATGGAAAGAGTTCTTCCCAGAAACCACCCATTTCCCTATGAGAATACAGCACTGATATGCCAGCAATGGATTGTTGACACAAACCAAATGCAGTGAAGATCTAAATCACTTTGGAGAGTATCTGTGAAATTCAGTAGACATATTGCAAGCTGGAAACTATTTTGTTCTCATTCCTCAGCTTTCTTGGCCAGGTTTTTCTTCATACAATTTAATATATTTCTTCAAACTTCAGCTTTTATCATAATTTTATAAAACACACGGCAAGCTATGCAATATGGCTGGCAATATGTTCCTGCTGTATCACATCTGTTTTAAAAGGTACTATAAGATACCAGCAATTAGGGAGAATTTTGGTTATGATGATCAGTCTATGGTATTTGCTTCCTGATTCATTTGCTAATAAGATTTGAATATCTTATTTTGGGACTTTCCTTGGAATCTTCAATCACAACATAGCTCTCCTTTGCCAAATAAGGAATAAAGAAACAGATGATGATGAGACTGGAAGATTCTTGGGCTGGTAAACTTTAAATCTATAGTCCTCTGTCAGAAACTGGCAGATACATTTCTTTAGAAGCAATTATTCAGTAGCTCTCCCTAATTAGAATAAGTTTTAAAAATTCTGCACATTTTCTGATATGAAAGCCTTTGTCTCATATTACCTCTGTTCCTCTCTAGAATTTCATTTACAGTATATCTTCCTTTCAGAAGTTCTGTTTTCACAATGTACAAGAGCAATTGTCCCATAGTTTTATCATTTTGTCTGTCTGTCTCAGTAATTGTGCCAGCTTAAACTGGTTGCTATGACAGCCGATCCCTATTCACATCATTACAGACTTACTAAATGGTGATATTCTTATGTACTGGGAGGAGCAAATGTTAAAAACTCTGCTACCTTTCTTTCCTTTCTTCCCACTATACGTCACCACCAACTGCTTTCCTTAACCTAGGAGGAGGCTTCAGGAGGACCTGAATTTTAACATAAATCTTGATCAATATACAGATTGGTCAAAAGGCACTCCTAATTTTTTTACATTATACATAAGTACCTTCAAATTAAGCCTGGACAATACCTGACAAGAAGGATGAGGACTTTATAGTGAAACAGAAGATTAGAAAATACAACCTTTATACCAGAACAGCTAAGGACAAGTTAAAACTGCTCCAACTATGCCTTGGGGATGAGATGACAAATTGGGAATAAGATAAAGGGAACATCATGTGGATATATGGCAGGTTAAAAGAACATCCTGGTGCATGAGTGTCCTACAGCTAAAGGATATTCACAAGTTAATTCTCTACCAGCATTGCATAGGACGGGATAAAACTTTTTCTGCATCAGGTCAAAATATTTTGTTCATGAGTCGGAGATAGTATACCTGAGTGTTTTCCCCCTCAAGAGAATAGCTAAATTCCCACATTATACTAGGCTTTAACTAGCTTATTGAATTACCCACAAGGGCATAGTTGCCAAAACCATCATGACCAGTATAAATCCAGCCAAGGAATTATAGGAAAAGAACACAGATAAAACAGAGACTCCACGGTATCAACGTGGCTGCTTTTTCTGTTTTGTTTGCTTGCTTGCTTGGTAGACTTATACAATTTGGGAGGGGGAGAAACTGCCCCATCCAGGTATTCCTTTTTGCCACAAGTTGATATCATGATTTGCATATGGACTAGATACACATGACACACTAAACCAAAAGCAAGCAAAGCAACTGATGGCTTTGTGCAATTTTTGAAACCAAGAACAGTTATTTACTCTAACACACTTACGCAGATAGTTCAAATTTTACCCTTAGCCCCCCCCTCCCCAAAGATGTCCCAGTCAAGTCACTTTGTTTTAATAAGACAGACATTAATCACATAATAGAGGTAACAAGAGATAAATGCTCACTTAGATACTTTAAAAAACAGTTGCAAAAGCTAATTTCATCCTAAACAGAACAAATAGTTTTGGAGCAAGAAAACAGTTATATTGGATCCTTTCCCCTCCCCGTAGCAGAATTGAGAAAGGGGGAAAGTAGGTAGTTCTCATTCCTTAAGTAAGCTCTCTTGCAGCAGACCAGAACTGGACATAATGGTTGAAAGGAAAAGAAACCAAATTAAAAGCAAGATTTTCTAAAGTAAGCAAGTTTAAATATGTTTCAAATTGCAGACAAAGAAGCCTGCCTTCTTGTCCAATAAAAATCAGTAGTTAGCCTCCTGTAGGCCAGCACTAAGATATATAAGCATGGATATCATAAACACGTCTGTTCTGAAAGTTATTGTAAGGGATGGAGAAAAAATGTCATTTGCATAAAAATATACCACAAGTGCTTAATTTACATAATATACTAAACATAAACTATGATTTATAAACAGGATTTACACAGCATGGTAAGCCCAAACCAATCATTTTACAGCTTAGTAAATGTGTAGATCTAAGCAAAAAGTCGTAAAAATATTTTTCAAAAATTATCCCCTATCTGGAATATGTCTATCCCTGTTATGTATTTTTTTCTTCCCATCAGCTTACTGATTGTATAGCAGTCTTCACCATTCCTACCAGTAGTGAAATTCAGCCAGCTCTATCTGGACTGCGCAATCCGGTTGCGCCAGTGGCGGGAGGCTCCGCCCACCCGCCCAGACATCCCATTTTTGACCCTCCGCGCATGTGCAGAAGGCTCTGCACAGGCGTGGAGGAGGTGCGCGTGAGTGTAGCGAGCGAGCACGCACACTCACATTTGCGAACCGGTAGCAAAGGTAAGTGAATACCACCCGAGTCCTACTGTTTAAATCAAATGCTCAGCAGTCTTTTACCTATTCTAATACAACTCATTAAATCAATACAATAAATCAAGCAATAAAATTGCATGTTAATACTGTAGCAGAATTAAAACTAATACTAACAAGCATCCAATGTGAATTTCCTCCCCCTTGCACAAATATTCCTTACTGATTAACTTAGCTTTTTCACAATCAAAGTTTAAGCACTTCCTATTCAATCCTACATACATTTTATACATTCTACATCCACATTCCATTTACTTTAATGAAGTATCATGCTTGTAAAATAGATGTGTTTTATATAATTACACTTTATTTTGAATATTTTATTTGAATTTTAATGTACTACAATATCTACCAAAATTAAATATGCATAGAATATTATTAAAAATAACATCTCAGTTACTTGAATTATTACTGTTTATGAAAACCAGCATTACCAAAAAGATAATAATCAAATAATATAATTTTAATATTATATTGAAACCATTTGTTATGATGTATATAAACAAAAAGTTTGCAATTTTATAAGGAAATCAGGAGTGCTTTTTAAAAGGGGATTATGAAAAACATTACTAGTTAATGAATTGACATAATGAATATATTTTGAATACATATTATAACTGTAGCTCTGCTTTTAGTTGCTTTTAAAGCGGCCCACTATTGTAAACATGGAGTATCTCCAAGACTCTCCAAAATCAAATCAACTACTAGCAGATTACTTGTTAGGTAGAGAACTGCATAATGACACCATGGTGAATTAAAGAAGCATAGCAGCAATGAAAATGTAGGAATGTTTCTTAAGACCAAACCTGACAGCAGATGTATTCCCAAAAGGGCTATATAACTTAGCCCTTTCTTGGAAATAAATTATAAATGCACTAGATTTGTTTCATCACAGTTTATATTCACATAACAGATTATGCAACAAGAAATAGGGGGAAATAACAGAATCCTGTGAATGTTTACTTCAAAACAAACCCATTACGTTTATATATTTATTACTACGTACGAGATTATAGTCTAAATGTAAGCATTGTTACAGAACAAGGCATGCAAGCCTTTTTTAAAAAGAAGCTTGCTTAAATTAGGAATTTAAAGCAAATCTAAGTAAGTAAACTCCCAGATTTTTACTCAGGCAGACTGTGTTCTCATTAACTTAAGATAAGATTGGAAGAAACAAAGAGCCCAGACCTTGAAAACATGTACTTTCCTTGAAGTTAGATATTCACTCTGAAGTCCTCAGAATGTCAGTGAACAGATTTTGCAGGACAGAAAAGAATACTACTTAGGAAGTGCAATTGTTAAATAGCACCACTCTCCTCCACCACTCTGGACTCTTATCAATGATGGAATTATTAATTCACAAAATTATACACACATAGAAATCACACACAGGTTAATTCTCTACCAGGACTGTATAGGATAGGATAAAACTTTTTCTATATCAGTGGACATTTTACTCATGAATTAGAGGTAGTATGCCCTGAGAGTTATTCTCCTCAAGAGAATGGCTAAGTTTTCACATTATACTAGGCTTTAACTAGCTTGTGGAATTACCCACAAGAGCAGTTGACAAAATCATCATGGCCAGTATAAATCCAGCCAATATTAGAGATATAAATAATAAATATGGGAACTTCAACTACACCTGTACAGATAGTTGTCGACTTACAACCAACACTGAGACCTGAACTTCTGTCACAAATGGTTGTGGTCATAAGTTCAGTCAACTCTGTTATACAAAAAAAATGTATGGTGGTCATTAAACAAATTACATAGTTAATAAGCAAATTCAGCTTTCCCAATGGGCAATTTTTGTCAAAAAGCAACAAAAAAGGTTGCAACTCAAGATCATGCAGAATGCTGCAAATGGCTGTATATATAAACCAGTCGCCAAATGCCTGAATTGCAGTCGTTACCGTATGGTAGTGGGTTGGTTGTAAGTGCAAGTACAGGTCCTAAGTAACTTTTTCCAAGGCCATTGTAGGTTCAAATTATTAATTGAACAATTATAAGTTGAAGACTATCTGTATGTTTTTTATGATCAGTGTTCTATACTGATATACTGTTTTTTATGATCAGTGTTCTATGTAGTGCTCTATCAGTGTTCTATGAAAAGCATTTACACTATAAGAGCAACAGCCTGAAAAAAGGAAAAAGCAAACAGCCTGAAAAAAGGAAAAATTCACCTCTTGAAGTACTCAAAACCAGAACAAGATGAATTTGATTATTTAGAATGATGTTAATTCTTAAAGAAATCAATGCTGCTAAAGAGAAACAGGCATCAACACACAGAAATTGCAATTTAATATACCGATGTACCTACCCTATTATAAAGGTAACACTTGTAATTTAAAAATTGTCCACATTTCCAGATCAGACTCTTATAGAACAAAGCACATACTTTGTGGCATTACATCTGGGAGATGACTTTTGACTCAGTCTTATAGTGCATCTGTAGAACAGGGAAAGGTATTCCATAAACCCCCACTGTGTATTTTCTTCCACTCTTTCCCAGCTGTTTGTTACCTCTTACAAACTCTTATCTTCATTTCAGCAGATGGCTCAGTTGATCACGCAAATTTGAAGACTGTTCAACACTGTAGAAGAGTTTAACAAGTGGACATGGATATTTAGATATAATTGCTGGAAAAAAGACTTCCACAATGTAAAGGTGTTTCAGAATAAAATAAGGGGGCATGTGCTATTTTTATTCATTGAACTCCAACTCCTTTTCCCAAATTATGTAATATAATGGTGAACAGACTGGAATAATGGGACATATTTTATTTTTATGTGTAACAAACATTACTGTTTCAATATTTAATATAGCACTGATTAAGGTAAAAAGCTTACATTTTACTTATAGCAAGAAATGTGGCCTAGTGGGCAAGTGGGAAGCAAACAAATTTAATAAATGTGAATGAATACAAACAAAACATTAGCTATAATGTTTTATCAGGTTCGCCTGATTCGCCAATTGCGCCCCTTTCTGGATTGGGAGTCCTTACGCAGTCACTCACGCCCTTGTCACTTCCCGCCTGGACTACTGCAATGCTCTCTACATGGGGCTCCCCTTGAAGAGCACTCGGAGGCTCCAGCTGGTCCAGAATGCAGCTGCGTGGGTGGTTATGGGAGCGACGTGGCGCTCCCATGTAACTCCCCTCCTGTGCGAGCTGCACTGGCTTCCGGTGGTCTTCCAGGTGCGCTTCAAGGTATTGGTTACCACCTTTAAA
>JANHZT010007708.1:419224-432477 GCA_032468215.1 Stegonotus admiraltiensis | reverse complement strand
ACAATGCGTTAAGCAATAGCCTTCATACTTCTGTATATTTATACAAAGCCAGCTTATTGCCCCCCACAATCTGGGTCTTCATTTTACCCACCTTAGAAAGGATAGAAGCCTGAGTCGACCTTGTTCTTCAGGAACTGTGGAATTTGGGTTGAGGCCTGAACCAAATGGTGTTCCTTTGCATTCTCCCTCAGCATTTTGAAGTCTACAGCTGTAAAGACATTGAGGGGTGGCTTAAAGCTGCTTCTGAGGGATTGGGCAGTGGCAAGAATGATGGTATGAAAGTGTTCTTCTCTGTGAATGGCTTTTTTTTCTGTTTCATTCATGTTTTTTCTGTTGCTGTTAAAAATGGTGAAGACTGCAGTCTGAATTTCTATTTTTGTTGTTTGGCACTGCTATCTCACTCTAAAACCAGAGCCCTTGAGTTTCTCACAGCATTCATAAAATGCAACAGAAAACCATTAGAATTCTATGCATAAAACAGAATAAATAAACAAATAAAGTATACTGAATTGCTTTGATTTCAAGCTGATGGTGTCCCTTACCTACAGGGTTGACCCTGGTGATATAAAAATATTTCCTCACATAGGCCCATTAAACACCAGACTGCAAAAAATGTACAAGTGACACTTATATACACCCCCCCCAGATATTTAGATATGTTTAGTGTTTAAATTTCACAGCAGTTTTCCATCTAAATAAAACAAATTATTTAATTAATCTGTATACTGCAAAACCATATTCTTCAGCTATTATTAAATTGCAATGGTTATAAACAGACGTAAAAAAAGTCTGCAATAAAGTAGCACGGGTTTGTGTTAATTATATTTATATATGACCATAATCAAAAGACTAAACTCTTGGGATTTATAAAGACTTAAACAGGTAAGCTTAGCTTAACAATGATAATTGGGATTATCATTGCTAAACACTGAAGTCATAAAGTATGTCATCATGTTACTGCACTGCTTAGCAATGGCACTTCTGGCATTCCGCCATTATTGTTATTAAATAAGAATCATACAGGTTGTGACGCAAGGAGTGAGATGCCCAGCACCCAGATTGTGACTACCTGAGGGTGGGAAAGCTGTCAGCTGAAACTTTTAGGACCAGTTTAGTGTTGTCACTAGTTCAAGTAATCACTGAATGAGGACCACCTGTGTGCACATATTAAAGATATAAATTTGTGCATCAAAATGCAGTTTCAGAAATTTGACAGAATGTTACTGCAAAAGCAAGTATCTATATCACGACAGTGGTACCACGTCCTTAATTGGTTCTGGGAGGCACAAGTCCTAAAAAGGTTGAGCACCAAAGAAACCATGTGACTTACCACGACCCTTTGTTTTGGCTGGGAAGGAGTTCCCATTTGTCCCCTTTCCTATGTCAGCAACCTTTCTAGCATTGCCTACTTCCTGTCCAACCTCTGTGCCTGTCCCTCGCTTCCTTTTGCAGCGACCTTCCTAGCATGGCTGACTTCGTATCTGCCTTCTGCAGCTCTCCCCCACTTCCTTTTGCAGCACGTCAAGTCCCAAGAAAACGCTGAGCACCAGGACAACATTTTCGTGTCAAAAACCAAATTCAACAAGTTCTGAAGCAGTTAAGTACCAAGGTACCATTCTGGGGTGGCTTCTACTTACCTTTACTACCGCTTTGCAGCGGGGCGGCGCACGCGAGAGAAGCGAGCGCGTGCGGTCTTCTGCGCATGCACAGAAGCATTTTGATGCCATCGGGGTCGGTGGGCGGAGCCTCCCAGCGGTTTTACTACGGGGCAACCCACCACCGGTACCGCTGTATTTATTTCTTACCTGCGCCTGCTCTGAATTGTAATAAACTCTTCCCCCATTGTTCCATTTAATCACTACATCCACAGATTAGATTCAAAGTATAATTCAGTATGCATGACTCATTTTAAGGGAATGAGGTGACAATATGCTAAATGAACAGCATAAAGTCGCTGAGTAAAGGTAGGAAGATGCTGTTAAAATCTAAGTGCAGATTAAACAAACAATATCTTTGGGAAGATTATCCAAAATGTCATATAATGTGGAGAAATGAGAAAATTTGCCTTGGTGATTTCATGATCACCATTTTAAAATGTAGCAGAGAAAGAGATAGCTGACTGAATTAGAATCAGCCTAGGTATCTATTTCAACTTAGAGCGGCATGGGCAAAAAAAAAAAAGCCTTACACTCAATGGCTGATTTCCCCTTTTGCAACTTTTCTTTTCATTTATATATCCAAACATATTCATGTTCTGTGTCACAGTTCTGTAAAATGCTTAAATTCCATCGCTTAAATTCATTCCTGGTGTACCTTTCTCATGATAAGCCTGGTTCTCTTGGACCATTAACATGGGATAAAAAGGCATATTTATTGCTAAGAATGTAAAAAACTTACTTTCTAGTTTCTATGTTCTAGTTTCTATGTTTTTTTCCCAAAAGTGCCATTAACATTTGCATCTTCCTATTTTGCACATTTCTTTACCATCTCAATCGAGATGGAATATATTCTTCTAGGTTTAATATTCAGATGTCTCTTTGGCCTATGTTTAGTGACCTTGGATGTCCCTTGAGCTGCTAAACACTCCTTCTGAAATCTTGCTGATGGAATGTTGATCTACAGGACAGTCAAGAAGATCGTGCTGAATCACTTGTATCGGTATTTATATCCCTAACAGCTGCATCACAGGTTAAATTCTCATAATTCAGCTTCAGGATTCTGTCACCTAGCTGTGGCTTGCTGAAGCTCACATTTTGTCAACTTCAATGAGTGCAAGGACATGTATATAAAAATGTCAAGAGGACATTTGCTGGAGAGAAACAAAAAGATTAGAAATTAGAGCTCTCTATATTTTCAATACTATAACATTAAATACCACCTTAGGTCAATACTAAGTTATAGATCAAATTAAGGTATAATTCTATAGCTAAGAAACCCCAAATTTCAGATGTGGAACAACTCCATATATAATATTATAATCCAACAGAGTTAGTCCTCACTTAACAATAACAACTGGGATCATCATTTCTTTTGCTAACAGTGTGGTTTGTCTTTGTTAATTGGGGATCACGGGTTGTTAAGCAAGGACTTCATGAGACTGAAACTTGCAATTTCCTGATAGTTTCCAACAAGCAAAGTCAATAAGGCAGATCTTCACAAATCCTGGATGGCACATGCAGGCTCTTGGGTGAGTGAGTGATTATAGGGGTGGGTAAGGGAGGGATGCTGCGGTGCAGATGTGGGTAGAAAAGGGAGACAAGGTTATGTAATGCAAGCTGGTTGAAACTCCTGAATCGTGATCATATGACCACAGGGGTACTGCAAGGGCCAGAACTTTGAGGACCAGTCATAAGTACCCTTCATTTAGCAGTTGCAACTTTGAAGGCTGCTGCAACAAGTATTCATTAACCAAGAATTACCTATAACAGTTTCCAGTCAGAATTAAATTATCAGATTTACTTTTTAAGAAACTATTTGAGGTATCAAACCATGCTCCCACAATTTAATTAGCCATTAGCCATTCTTCTGAAGAATGTCAACATACAATGCTACTTCAGTGTACTTTGAACAAATATACGGTTTAGTGAAATTTAATACGAATATCTCAGCTGTAGTGAAATTACAGCTTTCAAAATCTGTGCCATTCTACTATGTATCAATTTCTAGTATTGTTAAATTTATAACAGTACCACAATTTAGGAAGAAGGGATCCAAATCGTTTGCTACATTTCCAGCAGTTTTTTTGGAAAATAAATTATTCAGTCAAGACTAGAATAATATACCAGCAGTAGAACCAATTGTACCAAATCTAAATATGATGTTCAAAGTAAATTTAGTATTCTTCCACTACAAATCCTGTATCGTATCTCTATAACTGTGTTTAGATTCTGCATTCATTTCATTAATATTTAATATAGCCCTTAATATTTCAGATTCTAAATCATACTTCAGTAATAATTTATAAATTTCACCTAATATTCAGTATGTTGAATTATAAGATTTTCAAATTTAGTCAAGTTTTTCAATGCTTGATTCATGTTTCTGTAGTTTTCTTGTTGTTATTGTAGCACTTTTATTTGGAGATAACTGAAACCAATTAAATGTAGAACTTTGTATGCTAAGACAGAATTCCCCAACCTTTTTGGCTTTGCAGACCAAATGGGTAGAGAGGGAATGGTTCCACATGAACAGCTGGCAAATGTGCTCCATTTGCGAGAGTGACTGCACGCACACGCACGCTGCTTCTGTGGCCCGGTTCCAAACGGCTCACAGCCCAGTAGTTGGGAACCCTTGTGCTAACAGACTTTGCTTGTTTTTATTTTTGTTCTATTAAAAATGAAATCTTTTAATCTAAACATAGTGTTTCCACTGAGCAAATTTCTTAAAAGTCTTCATCTTCATGAAAGGAAACTTTTAATAATGAAGTGAAGGGCAGGGGGAATATATCCTGCCATCCTGGACATTCAACTGAAGTATTAATTTTATATTCACAATAACCACCACTTATATTCCCATTAATGTTTTAGATTGTCTCTGTCAAAGAACTTTAGAAAAGTTTATATCTTTGATTTGTTTAAACAATACTTTTTATAACTCTGATTCCTTCTGACATAAGTATTTTATAAAAAACTGATTTAGAGTAGCACAAATTCTGATAACGTAGTTTGTTTAGCAGCAGGAAGTCCTGCATGGCTAATCAGAAGTGCTGCTTTAGTTTTAATTTGCCCTTTTTTTAAAATGGTTCTGTGTAAGTGACCTTTGAAAAACTTAATAGCAAAAAGTTCTCTTGAACTTTTGGTTTTCTTTATTGACTTTAATTGGTAACATTTGTACACATTTTAAAATAATTCTAATTTGGAATCATGAAATGACTTATTTAAACAATGAAACAACCATTAATTTTACATTTTGTAGCTTGTTGCAGAAAGGATAGACTTGATTAAGACATGGTTCTGTGGTTTCTTAAGATAAAATCCTAAAAGTGAGGCGTGATCAGAAAGTATAGCAAGAAACCAGGTTTCCAGCATCACAAACTGGCTTTCTCTTTTGAAGTAGAATGTTCCAATGAGAGGGAATTGGAAAACTGGAGGTTTCCTTTTCCAGTTTTCACTTCCATGAAAACAAGGTGCATTTAGTGTCCTCAGTAATCAGTATGCCTGCTTTTATATGTCAAAAATGAGATATATACATACCAAATCTTAATTACAAAAATACAGGCAGCCACTAGATGGCAGCAAAGAGATAGGAATTTTTGGGGGCAACTTCGAACTATCTTCACCCCAAATATTACAGCAGTACACTAATGATACTGTGTATGTCACCTTGAAACTTCCAGTAAGACAACATATAAACTGGAATAAATGAAATTGTACAGTAAAGCATATGCAATTCCAGAAATAAATTGATCTATTTAGAGTTCTCTTTTACTGGATCTTGGAGTGTTTCACATATTAAATTGAGTCAGAGCTTGATACTGAATCAAATTATTTAATTTTTTTGGGGTCCTTACCTGCTGCTTTCCCAGTTTAGGTATATTACAGTAGCTGCCTAAAGTTTAGCCACCAATTCAGGAATCCACATCAATGTTGCTAATCAGTCTGTATATATGTGACTGAGGTTGAACCAGGGACTGCTTGATGCTCTCTGAGCTTGGTTGTTTGCTTGCAAACATTTCATTACCTTACTAGCTAACATCATCAGTGTGAGTGTGGTGTTCCTCCCTGTTTATATACAATAACTTGCCCTGCCAGTGTGGTAGGAATGTTTTTTTCTCTTTGGTAATTCCTTGATTGGGGTATTGTTGTCTGCTTGGCTGTTTATCGGTGTTAATTCTGCAGTCTCCTAAGCTTTTTGTGATTCCAGTCAGTTTCAGAACATTTCCACCACCGATAATAAATAATACCCCAAACTCTTGTAAAACAATGAAAAATGGGAAATCCTGTCTTGATCCATCAGTATTCACTTAGAATTACCAATATGCTTATTGCAGTTCTTCGCTTTCTCCCAAAATGTTACATGATTTCTGGCTACTAATTTCTTACTCTTCTGCCAAGCCATAAATCATGGTTTATAATCCAAAGGCTAGATTTATAAAATTATTAATTCAAAATCAAGTAAGTCACATCACACAATTCACTCCTCACATTTGGCCTTGATTAACTATGACTAAAGTTAACCATTAACATTTTACAAAACAGCAATGTAATTTTCTCTGCCTCTATTATGTAGTGAAAGAAGCCATGTCAAAAATGTTTGGTTTTGGTTTTGGTATCACTTTATAAAAGTACATAGGACCTCCTTTTATTTGCCTTTCCAAACCCTCACAGGTTTTTCTTTTTAAAAGTATTTTACAGAAAAAGATGCCAGACTGTGAAAGCAGCAAGAAACAGGAACTTTTTAACAAGGAAAACCAGCTAAAGCAAGCTGACCATAAATTGTCATGAGAGGCAAGATGGAGAACAAAACCCTTGCACTGCCAACCAGTTCTGTATGCATGTAGTTGGATCAAGCTGAAATATAAAGAACAGGAGAAACATCAGAATATCCCATGCATCTTCCATACAGAGAAGGATGGCCCAAGTAAGAGGCATGATGTGGCATTATAATTTAAATGAGAGGCCCACCCCAAAGAGAAGAAAACACATGGCATCCTGGAACAAACCAACCATGCTGGTTCCTGCTGTCTCCAGCACCCCTCCTATACCTTGACTTGCCCGAGAGAGATCTATAAAGTAGAACAAATGCTGAGAACAGCAGCAGAGTGCAGGAAGGAAAACACTCCATCTTAGAAACATTTTTTAAAAATGCTTCCCAATGCTTTCCTTCTCACATTCCTTCTGCACCATTGCTCCCCCCCCCCCACAACTCCTTTGAGCAGGACCAAACTTGAGGCCCAATTTTATAACCATTTATTAAACCTGAAGTTAAAAAGGTAAACAACCAGTAACCTGATTCCTAAATTCATACTAGTTTACTCAGAAACATGCGAAAGGGGTGTGGCTCAAAGGTGCTGTATGCTGTTCCTAAAAAGGATTTCCCATAGAAAAATATGAAACCACATGATGCATTCTGCTTTTATAATAGAGCAACTGTGCTATAGTTATTCCAAAAACAATCACAATTTACATAGAGCCAATATATAAGTCTAAAAAAACAAGTTAAAATAAACTTACCCAATACTCCTAGCTAAAATTGTTAGCTATTTCTTAGGATGACTAGATATGTACCTGTAGCTAAACTTCACACTGTATGGACTTTTTTTCCAGCATCTTGTGGATTATAACCTTTTATCAAAAGGTCAGGAACAAGTTTTCTAGCTTGTGTCTTTCTTACACAACTGCCTGCAATTTCCAAAAGAACAGCAGCTCTTCCATATGGAGGAAGGTTGGGGAAACTTATCTTTTGCTAACTTTATTCACAACAGTATCTTTGTAGGACTTCAATACATCTGCAACAATGGTGGGTTTCAAATTTTTTTACTACCGGTTCTGTGGGTGTGGCTTGGTGGGCATGGCATGGCTTGGTGGGCGTGGAAGGGGAAGGATACTGTAAAATCAACATTCCCACCCCTCTCCAGGGGAAGGTTACTGCAAAATCCCCATTTTGGACCTGGGAGGCAGAGAATAGATGGAGGCAGGGCCAGTCAGAATTTTTACTACTGGTTCTCCGAACTCAAAAGTTCCGCTACCAGTTCTCCAGAACTGGTCAGAACCTGATGAAACCCACCTCTGATCTGCAAGTTCTTCAAGGCTGAAGGAAAATGGGAAGCACTGCTGTTAGTACAAATACACATACTTAAAAAGATTATAGTTTGGAAAGAGACTGAAATCTGGGATAGCTTGTTCAAGCCCATCAAGTACCTTTCTCAACCCATTAAATAATGTAGGATTTATCAACCTTTCATTCAGTAATATATAGAAAGCAAACCCAGATATAGGAAAGGAAGCATCATATTCCTATGATAATTTGAACTCTTTGCAAAAACTGCATTTTTTTTCTGGGCTTGGCCTTTGAAAAGAACATCCATCCAAGGTTTTTGAAACAAGCAATGCACACTTCATTTCCTGTAATACAAGAAACTTGGGAATCACACTTCCAGGGTTGTGTAATTTTGCATCTTAAAGTTGGTAATGTATCACAGATCAAACTAAAATTCATTTAAAACAATTTTCAGATTTAGCTCTGCTTAAATTTGCTCCATACACAAACTAATCTTGTATCAGTTACAGAACTTGTGCATTTTTAAGGTGCTGCAATATAAATAAATTTGTTGTCATTGTACGTGTATACACAATATACACGTACAATATTGTTTTTGTAAAAAAATATCGTTTTTATAAACTAAATTCCTCAGAAAGAGGAAAATATATTCCAGTTGTCAGTAGAAATGAGAAACCTAATTTTTCAAAGTAGTTCCATAAGTACAGAGGACATGATGTGGAGAGTAAATGAAGTTTATGCGATTACCTAAAAACACGGCAAGCCATAATTGCAAGAATTGCAATACATCTGCCTTATAAGCAGCTCCTTAATGTTGTGAAAGGTGTGTCTCCCCTCCTTGGCAGCGGTTGACTTGTTGATACAGAAGAGCCTCCCAAATCAATGAGCAATCAACAACAGCCTGTTGTTTTGCATGAGGAGAGGGTGACTTATGCGTCAGGCACTTGGGATAATTTTCCCCATGTTATATAACAGATCCAGGAGACATATTAAGCCATGACGAAAAGAGGGTTATTTTCTTCCAGCCCATGCAGGACAGCAATAGGTGGTGGAGAATAATGCTAAAATACCTGTGGGCTCTCTAAACTGGGCATGTAGCCAAGTGAACTGGAAAAACATTCAACCTCAGAACACAGCTGCTCTTTGATTACAAATAAACCCAGAAATAAATTCTTTGTCTCATGTTTCAAATGTACTGATGAGGGTTTGGCACTGAGGAAGTTAGTGCTGCTTTGCTTACTTACCCTTAGATATGTACACTAAGCATAAATTGCCTAGAGCATATATAGAATAATTTGGCACCTTTTGGATGAGCTTAGATTTCCTTCATGTGGGCTTTCCAGAAGTAACAGCCACTTGTACTGTCATCACAAATCATTTACAGAACATATTGCATTTTATATTATTTCTCTGTGATTCTAAGTCCCCTCTATGATTCAAGTGCAGTGCAAATGTGCTGTGAAGATCAAAATGATTTAACTTGATGAACATGCAATAAAAGCACAAGGCAATCAACATTAAGTGTACATTTGGGGGGGGGGAAGCTTTAGCAATGTCTTAACTAAAAATAAATAGAAAAGAACTTCGTATTAGTGAATAACGAATTGTTACATGAACTTAGTAACTGAGTTGACGTTTCATACCAAGCCAAACTGTAATTCATTTGGGCTTACGTTAGCAAGTGTGAAACCAACTCCATAGCTATCTCAAAGCAAAAATCCATTTGAAAATGTTTCAACTACTTTAGTTTAAATGACAATTATTGGACACAATAAAAGTTTTCTTCCTTTTTCGTAATATATACTAACCAGTGGGAAAGATGAGTTAGACATCTTAAAGCATATTGCGCAATGTATAATCTATGAAAATTTTGGTTACGGGTAGAAATTAAAAAATGTAGACCAACATTCACTGGATCTCTTAAGCCCTTTCAACACGATGCTATTTGCTATTCCTAAAATACCAGATTGTTATTGGTATTTTAACTTTTAACTCCATATTAACTCAGAGGAAAGTAGATATATTACACAATCTTTAGAAAAATGAGATTAAATTATCAGTTTTTGTGAAACAGCAGCAGACATTTCCTTTAAAATGTGGAAGTTGTTTAGTTTGGTGTTAATGTGCAATTAACACAATAGAACAGTTTGTCTCGTATCCACAGAACATGACAGGAAAAGTTCAGTATGAGATGATATTAATTATTTTGTTGCTAGGGATACTGTTTGGGAGGTAAAATGTGGTTTGCATTTGTCTGTTACCGCCACATTGGATAGAAATCTGCAGGAATGCCAATATAACTAGAGTTATAAGGAATGCATACACTCCTCTTGGTATATACTCATATACTCCCAAGACATTATGTCAAGACATGAGAAATGTTTATTTCTTATGTTCAGGAAGATGTCAAAAAATGTACAGTATAAAGCAATTTTTCAATTCCTGGCGTTTTATATTTGTAGGGTTTAAAAAACATCCCATAAATGTTGCCAGCACTAATGTCATGATTTTATAAAAGATTGTTGGATTTCATTCTCTTTATACTGCTATACCAAAATGATATTTTGGTACCAATTTAGGAAGGCTGTATTAGATAAATACATTGCATAAATTAAGTCTATTAAAGTCTGTTGAACATGACTGCTATATGGAACTACCATTGTTGTAGGTACTATTCAGTTATTGCTTTCAAAACCAGTTTGAAGACAGTTGCAAAACATGTTCTAGGAAAAAAGGATGTTGGACTAGCAAACTTGTCTGATTTAGAAGTATTCCTACAGAATGATTTCTAAGGTTTCATTTTTTGAAAAAACAAACATTGTAAAAAACAGCAATCTGTTCTTCCTAATACAACTACCGATGTGTAGTATAAAATTACTTATTAGGGGTTACTTATATTAGTTTTGTAAATAATACTTTAAAATTTATCCACAGGAAATACGTAGATATGTCTATAATGGGGAAGAAAACTGTAGGTCCCAGAAGATCATATATACGGTGAATATATATATATATTACTTATAATCCAGGAATATTTAAGATGTACCTCAAAACCAACATTACGCTGCACTTGTAGATATGAACTATATATATCTTAAACCTCCAGATGACTTGATGATGCATTTTCTCAAACAACAATCTGCTACATTCTCACTTATTTCCTAGTATGATTCGATTGCTTATTTGTACCCTATGACTATCATTAAATGTTATACCTTATGATTCTTGACGAATGTATGTTCTCTCTCTCTCTCTCTTTCTTTCTGGCTTTCTTTCTTTCTTTCTTTCTTTCTTTCTCTATCATTTTGTATTGTGGAAACAGCATAGATTTTGCAAGTCTTGGCGTATTCGGGTCTTTTCCCGTGTAAGATTGAGAGTATCTTGGCGACTGTTGCCTGTGTTGTTACATCTTGACAACCAACCCGCTCACAGCAACAAAGCCAGCACCCCACACCTCCCCACCAGTATATAGAGACACGGCAGCTCCGATCACGTTTTGCTCGCACAGGCACAAAGCCAAAGGCACCAGCCTGAAGATGACGAGTGGGATCTTGTCGAAACGTTGCCAAGATACTCTCAATCTTAACACGGGAAAAGACCCGAATACGCCAAGACTTGCATACCTCTACCCATGAAAATTTGCAAAAACAAGCATAGATTTTGTGTCTACAAATATAGCAATTAACATGAGTATAATAATTATGGTCTATTAGGAAATAGAATCAAATCTCACAAAGTACCAGTGTGTCTTATCATCTTACATATTAGTTTCTCTCCAGTACTGCTCTCTTGAATTACTGGGCAAAGTGGTATATGTATAAAATGGCTGGATATGGCTCTAAAGTCCATAATAGCACACATATGCACCAAAAGACCAGCATGTGAAACTGCTGTGATGCAAATGAAATTCTACTCATCCCAATTGTCCATTTCCATTCATTAGCTATATATAAATCATCTGAAATTAAACTCAATGTCACCAAGCAATTTCATGTAATGCAATTCAAATCATAAAGTTAGTGTGGGATTTTGATCACTGATGAAGAAATATTAAAACAAATAACATCAGGTTTCTTTTCTATTTCTACCTAATTCATAAATGGAAAATATTCTTCCAAAAGTAAGACATTTGAGATCTCCTCATTTGTCCTGGTTTTTCCATGGTAGTAAGCAAGATGGGAAGAATAGTCTACTGAAAAGGTGCAGCTCTGGCTTCTACAGTATTGCTGTTTTCACTGTACAGCTGCATATAAACAGATACCTACTACTGACAATATATCTTTTAAGCATAACGTATCTACATTACTCTGTATTAATTAATGTTCAGAAGTCCATGGCCAAATGTAAACAAACAAAACAAGCATTTTTCACTGTGATGTTTCTGCTCTATTTTTTCCCAAAGAAAATGAAACACAAGGAATTATCAGAAAAAAGGCATTATATTTGGGTTTACACCATATTTCAAACCGATTTTGGTTTCAAATAATCAAATCTGAAAGTCTATTTTATAACAGTAAATGACCCAGACAACCGTAATTCAAGAAAAAGGAAAAGGGGAAAAGAAAAAGAAATGTCCATCACGCTTAATATAGAAACTAAGGGTTGGTCTCTTCCACAGGAACACTCCGAGGAATGTTAGTTTCAGTTGTTTTGAGTTTCTTCCCCTTCCCTTTGGTGTTGTTACTAACAAAAAGTCCATTGTTTGGTTAAAGCAAAGCAACAGTCTTTTTTTTTCCTGCAGTCTTACAGCAGCAAATTTCGTCTTACCAGTAGGAAACACACATGCAGACGCGCGCGCGCACACACACACACACACACACACTCACAGACATTGTACAGTAGCCTGTGCCGCTTTCAAGAGAGCGAACAGACACTCAGTTCTTTTAAGTGGTCACTTGTTAGAATCATACTAACTTTTGGACTAAGGAAAGAAAATACTGCACAGGTCTTCCACATTAATGTTGCAAATTATCTATTTGCAATTAATTGATTTCCCCATTTGTTCAAAAAGCATCGCTGAAATCTGAAGGCACCTGAAGACAGCCCTGTTCTTTTGTATGTTTTGGTTTTGTCATTTTTAACTAGTGTGCTGGTCTGAAATGGCAAAGCGCCTGTCCTTTTGCACTGCAGCATACTAGTTGCAAGTTACGTAAAGACCAAGTACTGGAAAAGGAGAACTTCTTCAAGGAGTCTCAACTTATAGCTACACATTTGCCTTAAAAATAAAACAAAAGGCAATGTCTGAAGGCCCCTCTTGCATAAACGCTGTATTTTTGGCTAACGTTTTTGGAAGAAACTGGTCCTTTACCAGCTTCAAGAAGAAAACATTTATTACAGACTGTTGTAATAAAAATGCATCAGAGATGCATTCTATTGGCTAAAAGCAAAAACTGTAACAACCCATTCTTTTGGGAATTTATTTCAACTTCTCCATAGTACTACCTAAACGTATTGCCAGGGCTATCAAATGCCACAGGCTTTTGAGAAGACACCTGAAAAGAGGGGTGGGGAAAATACACTAATGAGACCAGGCC
>JANHZT010007708.1:353483-370441 GCA_032468215.1 Stegonotus admiraltiensis | reverse complement strand
GATTTAAAATTATGAATTTAGTGGTCCCTGAGGTTCAAAAGGTTGGGGACCCCTGCCCTAGAGGACAGGAAGTTGGCAGAGTCACTGGGCTATCAGCCTAGGCCTTCCTCAATCAATAACATAGGCAGCTAGCATCCAACAGGTAAAAACGAAAAGGACTGGAGCAAGAGTTGGTTCATAAAACATAACGATGCTAAGCATATTATAGCTTAATGGAATGCAGCTGAAAGAGCCTGTCTAGAATGTTTGAAGAGTATTGATATTAATCAACCTATCACCAAATCATGGATTTGCATGTGCAGACCATGTGATACACATAAGTGAATTAACCTTTTTAAAGTTAAGTCAGTATATTATATGATTGACTTACCTTTGCTCTTCTCATTATTCAGCATCTTTATTGGATTAATCTATATTGCCATAGCATTGCACTGTGATGTCCCTATGGGCTCTAAGAGTATTTTATTGTGATACACAAGAATATTTCTGTAGAACATTATTTTTGCTAACCTGCAAACAATGTTTAAAATAGACCATTACTCCATATTTGTTGGTCAGATGCCTTCAAGTCACACTCAAACCCTGTTAATTGTAAAGTCCACCGTATGCCATTTCAGTTTATCCCTGGTGATAATTCAGACCTCATCCAAGAACATCTCAGCGATCTTTCTGATCCTGTCTATCCTTTTACTGCTTTAATACTTTAAGAAATTGTACTTTCCACTGATAGCTGATATTTAACTGTGTACGTTTTATTTAGGATGATTAGCCATCTACATTGCCCAATGAGCAAATCTTATCTCTATTGTCTTAGAGACAGGAAGTAATGTATAACTACAATGACCATTGAACATCTTTTCATCTATATGGAAGTGCAAAATCTATCTGAAGTTGTAACTCTGCAGCCTGCATAGATCAGCCACATATCTTCTATAAAATAGAAGCTCTGTTCAAGCTAACAGATTGCTCCAAGATTTATAAAAGAGGAGTCAGACAACTTTTAAAATCACAGTGTTTTATTTCATTTTGAATGGTCAAGAGCAAAAACAAAATTACCAGAATCAATATTTGTTGTCTAATATATCAAATTTTGGCTAGCACCAGCATTAACAACAATAGTCGTATTCTGTCATTTATTTCAAAAATTATTTGCAAAATGATGTTTGCATTCAATCACAACACATTTAATGTAAGGTAAATAAGCATTTTTAAAGCACAGTCTTCCCCAATATGGTGCATCCAGCTGTGTTGAAATTCCATATCTGGACAGTGCCAGATTAGGGAAAGGAGAGATGACACAAAGTATTCAAAATTCATAAAAGAAAACTTATTTCACATGTTCAACAGATTTTACACATACTATTTGTATGTGATATATTATTAAAATTGTAACAACAGTCTCTGGAAGGTAAACCGGCATTGCAGGAATAAAATGCTCCAAAGTCTGCTACTGGTTTGCTTTGCTATTGGTTTGCTACATGTGCGCATGAGCGGTATGTGCCAAACGCGCGCTTTGCAAGCATTTGCACTGCAAGTGCTACCGTGCAGCGCTGAAAAAGGAGGATTAAGAAACCTTTTCTAAGGTGAGTAGAACAGCGAGGGGGGGGGAAACAGCTGTGCCACGCAATTTAGATTCGCTAGAAAGCAGATTTTCTGCTTTCTAGCAAATATAAATCACGCGGCACAGCTCATCGTTGGAAATACTGATTCGTCCGAAATGTCCAGAAAAAAGCATTTTTTCACTATCGGTTTGCCCAAACCGGTAGCATTTATTACTACCGGTTCAGGCAAACCAGTCCAAACCGGTAGCATTTCACCCCTGCTGCATTGTCCATGGTGCAGATATTGGGATAAGGGTAAGAATGGATACTTTGTCTATCCATGAAGCTCAAAACAGAGCAAAGAATTTAAGATGTTGTTTCTTGCATCCACCCATAAACCTTACAAATTATGCCTACGCATTCTATGCAAATGTAATATGTGCTTACCAAAAAAAAAAAGCTATGGAAACAAGATCTTGAGTTGGGCAACTGCTGAATTGTCTTGAAAAGAAATCTCTCTTTAAAACAAATGAACAAATCAACACAATTGGGCAGGCTCCACATTTGATTTCCTAGCATTTACTAAAGACTTGATTGATACTTACGATGACCATCAATTTTGGCAAAAAGGTATAAAAATGGTAGGGACAGCTTCAGAAAGGCAAACACAGCACCATGTTGCTTATTATTAAAAATAATCAAAAGGAAGCTTCCGTAAAGTCCTGGTATACATGGTGCACCACACTTGTACTATAGTATAGACATTCGAGTTACCTTATCTCAAAAAGGTAGGTAGGTAGTCCTTGATTTACAATAATTTGTTTAGGGATATTTTGAAATTACTATGGCACTGAAAAGTGTCTTATGACCGTTCACACTTATGACTGTTGGAACCCCATAGTCTCGTGATCAAAATTCAGATACTTGGCAACTGGTTCATATTTATGATGGTTGCAGTATCCCAAGATCACATGATTATCTTTTGCAATCTTCTGCCAAGCAAAGTCAATGGGTAAGTCAGATTCACTTAACAACTATGACAAGGAAGGTTGTAAAATGGGGCAAATTTACTTAACTGACTCACTTAGCAACAGAACCTTTGGGCTCCACTGTGGTCGTATGTCAAGGGCTACCTGTACCGTAGAACTAAAATATCAAAAAGACCTGGACCATCTTTCTTATGAGAGAAGGCTCCAAAATGTGATTTAAAAAACAACAACGAACAGTAAGTGAAATACGAAACTATGCATAGCAAAAATGTAAAGAGAAGGGACATTTTCTCATTGACACCAACTTGCATTTGGATTTATTCAACGAAAATAGGAAATTCACAACAGGGGAAAAAAATTCTTTATAGTACTAATGTACAGGTTTTCCTGTAAAAAGACATGGTGAATGCCACTGTATATAAAATGGCTTTTTAAAAAGAACCAGATAAATTTGTAGAGAATAAGTTAATCAATATTTATGAACCATTTGTCTGCTTCTGATTCAGAACACTTTTGAATATCAGCTGCCTCCTGTGATAAAACCAATCTTCTCCCCATCTCTTCCTGACTAGGAAGTAGGTCCAAATATTCATCGGTACACAAGGTCAGGCCTGGATTAACCATTAAGCAAAATAAGCATGCGCTTGAGGCACCAAGGGAAGAGGAGCATCACTTTTTCCCCTGGTTAGATAGTCCTCGACAGTTCATTTACCGACCGTTGAAAGCTACAAAGGCCTTGAAAAAAGTGACCTATGACCGTTTTTCACACTTACGACCATTGCAGCATCATGGTCACATGAACAAAATTTGAATGCTTGGCAACCGGTTCATATTTTTGATGGTTACAGTATCCTGGGATCATGTGATCACTTTTTGTAATCTTCTAACGAGCAAAGTTAACAGGGAAGCCAGATTCACTTAACAACCATGTTACTAATTTAACAACTGCAGTGATTCACTTAACAATTGTGGCAAGAAAGATCGTAAAACAGGGCAAAATTCACATAACAAATGTCTCACTTAGCAACAGAATTTTGGGGCTAAGTTATGGTTGTAAATTGAGGACTACAAGTATTATGCCCTTAAGTTTTTCATTGTCATGCACAAAATAACTTTTCAGCGCTTATTGAGTCATAGTACCTTGTTACTTAAGCAATTGGAGGGATGAGAGGCACCATTGTTGAGTCACGCTTAGAGCATCAGTTGGCCTTAGTCTAGCCCTGTAAAAGGCATATACAGTAATTATTGGAATAATTTACTATTAGGTCACTTCAGGCACGTTGTCCTTCACACTAATCCTTTCCCTTTTTAATGATTGGAAAATGTCAAGGCTAAACCACACTAAGGAGCTCCAGGGATCCCTTGCCCTACCGTTCCATGCTACTTTGGTAAATTACTTACAAAATTTAGGTTTGTAATAGCAACCGTAGCTAAAAGTTCTTTCTATTTAAAAACATACATTTCTGTCTAATTCTTGGAGTTTTCAATCCACATCTGTCACAAAAGGTAGCCTATCATGATTTTAAGGATAATAAAAACAGTTCTCACGCTAATTAGGCAGATGCAGGAAAGCTTTTGAAGCATGAAATAAAGAATATCCTGTTAAGTGAAGACTCATATTTGTACACTTTCATGTCCAATTTAAGGGGACATGAATACCCAGGGGGTATCTTCCACTGTACTGTGGGAAAAGGATGCTAGACTGTTCTAGCTATATTTCTTAAAACAGCATTATGAATTAAGGAAAATTACTGACAGGTTCAGGAACAGAAAAAAAATCAAGCAGACCAGCTGTTTTCAGAAATACTGCTCAATTGTACATGATTGAAGATGAAGTTGCCAAACCGAACTAATAGATAATTTAAAGGATATTACATCTATTGCAAGACTGCATAATTATGCTTTCTTACAAGGTTCTGAATTGGCTTCTATTTAACATTTGTTAGTAATTGTTAACAAAGCACTAGTGGCTAGATGAGAATACTGTCACCTTAAGCATAACGTAATTATAAATGCCTTGATTAATAGTGTATTTTAATAATATAGTCTGGTTCAATTAAAAAGTCGAATTTATTATGGGCGAAGTAGGATGAACTGATGTTAAAAATTAATTTCTAAATCAAAATGCAGTGCTATGGGTCTTTTTTTTTCAAAAGTGGCTCTCCTGAGTTATGCAGAACTTGCTCCTAAGTATCTGTGTATGGAGCTGCAGGTTCCTTTTTAGATTAGAGACACTTTTTATGGTGTTCAAAACACAGAGGAATATGGTTCAGGAAATATTTTGTGCCCCCAAAGGATCAAGGCGGATTTAAGGCTTGAAATAACTGCTTCCGAGTAATTCCATTGCTGACTAATTGGCTATAAGTAATGCATTCTCATCATCGCCATAAAGCAGAAAATGACACATCTGAAAACCCAGATGTTTGTCACCATGAAGATGTAGCAGAAAGAAGAGCTCAGATTTGCCCGATTTCTCTCGATACCTAGACACACAAACACACACAAAGAAAAGAAGAAAGGAGATGGAGTGCTGCTCCTTCTGGAATATTCTGAGCTCTGTTCCTGACAACACCCTATAAAGGTTTTTGTCCATGAGGAGTCCATAAGCACCAAGTCCAGACAGTTCTCATTCATAAACCCTTATTAAAATAGACAAAAGTCACTTTGTCCCCATGTTCAGCTACAATTCGTTCTCTGAGTTCAGGCTCCAGGTGTGACAGTGCAATTGAACTAAAAAGAGAGAAAAAACAAAACACATTGTTCCCCTAAGTGCTAACGGCTGCTTGATATCGGCCCAAAGACAGAGTGTTATTGGGGTGATGTAATATTGGCAGAGGAGACAAAAATCGATTATGAGCTCTGTCACAAATAACTGGTGTAAGACAGAGCTGATCATTTTACTTGCAAAATAAGGGCTTCCCTCACTGTTTCCACAACGAAATGCAATAATCAAGCAAGGTTGAATTGAAATGACAAGACTTGGGAAGTGGGTGCCAATCACTTCTCTTCTTCATGCAGCAAGCCATTTTAGGCCAACCCTGACCATGAAAGGCACGTAGAATCCACATAATGCCCTAAATCAAGCTTCCATGCTGCAAGGCCTCTTTTTACAAGTGGCCTAGGAATTCAAGCACATCTGAGTTGAACTAATGTGTGAGTCACGGTTGCAGCTTCTTGTGGTTGGATTTGGGAAGCAATAATATACTGCATGTTTTCAAAGTTTATCTTTAAATGAGAATGTGTATGAGTGGGCAGAAATATTTTATACAAAAGAATGTATAAAGCTTTTTCAACTTGATGTAGTCCAGAAGCATTGGAATGGCCCTCATCATCCAGACCCAGGGTAGCCGTTGTTGAGGATGATGGGACTTATATCCAAACTAATAACTGCATAGCTGTTTGCAGTTAGCCACAATAACAGCATACATGAAAAGTATGTTGTAACATTCACATACAAATAAGGGGTGGATTTTGCATCACAACACAGTTTGCTCACTCAATTCCAAAGATCCCTATGGATAACTTTATTTCAGGTATGGAGTGCTGGTCCTGCTTCCCCCTCCCCCATCCCATGCCTTCCTAGTTCAGATTATATCAGAATTGTATAGGGCAGTCAGGAGGGACAGAAGGACAGAAAAGAGTTTGGTACCTTCTCTGGGGGAAAAGTGCGCAGGCAACTGGGACCATGAACACAAGACTGCAAGGCAAAGGCAGATTATTAAAAAGAAAGGCCAACATTTTTTTTCTCCATAGGGAATCCAGAACTGCGTAAAACTCCGTAGGGAATCCAGAACTGCTTCAAAACAGCCAAGCAGAAGTTATGTATTTGGCAGGATTCTTTACAACAAGATGCACTGGATTTTAAAGCAGTCTGATGCCCATTCCCACATTCAATGCAAACGTATCTCTTTTCTTTTCCACATATAAATACAGATGAAATTTGCATTTAACAATGTTGCTTGACCAAGCATTGAGCAATTAAGCCATTGCCCGTTAAATATCCCGCACATATTCTAAGCCACAAACATAGTTTTCCATCCACAGTGCTTGAGTTCATATTATATTTTAATGCTATGATGCAAAAAATGTAGTCTTCCGGTATCCTTTATAACCTCCCCCCCCCCGATTCCTTATAAAATGGGTGCCTTTTAATAAATCACCAGGAATTACAGCTTTGAAGCATTCTCTCATATGACACTGGCTTCTGAAAGTAATGCAGGATACAGAATACTTACAATCCTCCAACAAGAACTGTTTGCAAGGGAGCATGGAGAACCTGGATTTTCTGCCAAGAAAACAATACGCGTGAGATGATTCCAAGAAAGTAAGAATTCAAACTTTCAGTTCCTAGAATTAGGGCTGAGATCATAAAGAGAACTAACAATACAAATCTCTTTTTGACAACCAAGAGCACAAAAAGTTGATTAGATCTATAAAAATCTACAACAAGCCCCTGCCAGTTTAGAGTTCAGTATCAGCAATATGCTCATATGCTTAAATAATATGCTTAGCCAGTAAGGAGACACTATCAACCTCTTGACTTGGTATCTAGAAGCTTTTAAGAACTGAAGGGGACTAAAAGGCTGAATTCAAGCAAGGGCAGAGTTATTGCCTATTCACTGAGGTACTTTAGCTGCTCCATTGTTGTCTCTCAAAGGATGGCACTGCCCCTAAAGGAGCAAGTCTATGATTTTGGGGTCCTCCTGACTAGCGGCTTCTGCTGTGTAAACTGATGGAGATCTGTGCAAACTTTGTTCATTTGGGGCACATCACTAAACATCAAGACTAATGCAATATGGCATACTTGGGGCCTAGAAAACAAGACTTTAATAAGGCCCCAGTCCAGAAAGCAGTTACCTGATATTATTTTGCTCTTACATTTTACCTGTATTCTAGTTTTTGCAATGGCTTTCTATTAGTTCCTGAGTATGCACATCTAAGTGCATGTCCTAAACCTTCGATGGCTCTGCACGAAGGTACCTGCAGGACAATTTGCTGACTGCCAGCTGCCTGCAATTTGGCAGTTCAAATGTCACCAGGCTCAAGGTTGACTCAGCCTTCCATCCTTTTGAGGTGGATAAAATGAGGACCCAAATTGTTGGGGGCAATATGCTGACTCTGAAAACCGCTTAGAGTGGGCTGTAAAGCACTGTAAAGCAGTATATAAGTCTAAGGGCTATTGCTATTGCTATTCTGGAATGCTTATGGTGAATAATAAGATGCCTAAACTTGTCTGCTTTTATTGGGTTTTTTTAGTTACTGTGCCTACAACTTGGCTTGTTTTAGTTTTTATTATGGATGTTTGAATTTATTGAATAAATGACCATTAGATGAATTCTGATAGCATGCTTAGCTTAACCCAACCAGCCACAGTATGCCTTATTGTGGTATGCAAGTATAACAAACAGTTTTTTCCTGGTATTCTATATAATTTTGAACAGTAGCAACTAGATGCTTTTTAGGACTGTCCATAATGACTTTTTTAAAAAGTCACAATAACAATAAATAATGTGTGTGATTTATTTATATAATAAACATATAGACTACCTATTTGATATACACGACCCTGGAGAACTACCAATTAAAACTGAGTTTAAAAAAACAATAAAACCAACCAAAAAGTAAAAAATAATTTACTCCAATTGCTTTGTTTTCTATTGGAGGCTTGCCTTGTTTTTCTTGTTTCTGCTGGTAGCAGTAGATTTGCTACTGAATTATGTGCAGATGATCTATTTCAAATCTTTAACAAATGTAATATATTGCCAAAGTGAGGAATACGTAGTTATTTAGTTATCTGCAAAATTATCTAAAATTTCGGATCTCTTATTATTTAAGCAAGTACAAGCTATTGTAATTCATTCCAGTTCCTGAGTACCTTACCTTCATGAATGGATATTTCTCTAATGCCTCCATGATAATAGGCAATAAAACTAAAAAGAAAAAATTATTTTATTTTTATTGGATCAACAATGTCCCACACCTCCACTCAGTGATATAATAGATAAGATGCACTGGACTGCCCCACTACTAACAATTCTCTGAGTTACAAACACTTTCTTCCCATGTTCTGTGATAATTCTTAATAATCCTAATGTATCCTTATTTACGGGAACAAAATGCAACATGTAGACATGTTACAGAAGATCTGGTAGCTTATTTCTCAAGAAAGTAGAACATAATATCATTCAGTAACAGCTTTGATCACACCTGTGAATGTTTGTACTATGGCTCATAATAGCATTTGAAAAGGTTTATAATCAATACATGGTCAAAAGCTTACCACACTTGAAGCTAGGTGTTTTTAACAAACTCCCTTTCATTTTTTCATGAATTATGTTGGCATCCTACAGGACTTAGCCATGCACATACCCACCCATACACACAGTTAAAATATTGTAAATGGATTTTGCTTTAAAATTTTAAATCTGAATCTTAACAACCTAAATAAATGAATGCTACAGTTTAGAAATTCCTCTACCTGGCATCTTTCAATGGGTAGATTAAAGCCCCAACCATCCCCAGTTGGCTGAAAGTAATAGAATGTTAGCCATCACCTTGAAGGGTACCATTGGGGAAGCTAATTATGATTTTAATGTGGAGCAGGATCTGACTAATGAGCACTTACTAGCTTGTAAACATCATAACAAATGAGAGCCAATCCTAAATATATTTTCAAGAGCCCTTCAGCACAACCCACCAGAACAGCCTTCACTAATGGAGAGTCCATAGGGGACTATGTGAATTCCCAACCAACACAGCAGCAACCAACTTGGTTTGGAGTCCTTGTGGAAGTCACCAAGTTGCAAGCTGTTGCACTAGAGGACAATGCAAGGAGGGTGAATGATGAAATGTACATCATGATATCAGCCACATGACTATATCCTTGAATCCGATGTCAGGGCAAAATAATGAAATGCTGAAGTTAATGTTCTGATAGCCCAGTCTCCTGCTCGACAACACATATGGGAGGTGGACAGGAGGCCGTGGGAATGCGAACTCAAGCTACCTGGAAGCTGAAACAGGGAAGCTCTTCACAGGGGTTGGTGATGGTGGCACTGAGTGTTAGGCAATCGGATGTGTCGAGGAAAGGATCAGCAGCAAGTGGATAATTGGCAGCCCGTTTGAATGCCTCGATCAGCTGAGACTAGCTCAGTTGCTTATTATGTGTGTGGACAGGCAGAGCCTGCACGGACATATAAAAAGCGCTGAGAGGTGGCTGCTCTCAGCGCCAACTTTAAACTATTGTAATTTAGCATTGCCTCGAAGCTCCCTTGCAGCTGCAATAAACCATTTGCCAACTCCGGTTTCAGCGTGGATTGTTTGGGGCTGTCAAAGTTTGTTTAGGAATGCTGAGACTGATACCATGATGCACATGTCATCATTTTCTATTGGATACTTATGTTCTGATGCCTACATCTAAATTAACATGCCAGATTACAATCCAACAAAAGAGAAATATTTAGCACTTACTCATGCCAGGAGCAGCCATAACAATGCGGGAAACCACCACCTGAGTTATCCCCTTGATTGCAGCTCTCTAAAACAAACAAAGAAGCAAGCAAACAAACAAACAGCAATCACACAGTATTCATTGCAGAATATCCAGCCTCAGAAGCAGGGCAATGCTAGTGGGACAATCCTAAATGGCAATTTCCCCAGAGCTTATCTCAACACTAGACAAAATGCTTTCTAGGAATCTTTATTAAACCCAGTGATATCTCCTGTTTGCCAGGAGAAGTTCAAAAGTATTCAACTGCATTTAAAATTACAACATTTTGAAGGCACACATATTTTTGTTTAAAAAAGCACTCAAAGAGTGCCTTTGTAGCTAGAATATTTTGATCTAAATCATAGCTACATGTAAAAAAGGGCAGGCAGGATTTTTTTTGCTAATTTTTTAATTAACAACGCATTCATATAATCCAAAAATAATGGAACAATATGGGAACAGTCCTTTAAATGCAAATACTCTTGTTAACCAAGACAATATTTACATTTTTCCAAGAAGATATTAAATAAGTTTAAATATGTATTTTGTTTGTGGTCAAAAATTGCTTAGTTACATATTATTAGGAAGGCAATCAAAAGGCAGTAAAAGAAAATTCTCAAACAGTTAAAACTGTTTTTAACATATTTATTCGTTCAGTGTGGATGCCACCCAAGTCCATCCATTTTCAAACAACTTGCAGAAAAGAAAAAAGAATTAAAGCCTAAAATAATAATCCCCAGACAGCAAAATTTGGCAATTCTATTTGGTCTCCAGGCTTCCTTAAAAACAAATCTGCTATTGAGGAGAATCTTTTCTCCATCCGGCTACTAAAGCAATTAAATAAAAGGAACATTATAACAGCTATGCTTCAATATATACAATATAGGGAATGCAGCAATACATACATAATCATCTCCATTTCTCCCAACATTAAACTGGTCCAAAGAAAAAGCTCACGTGTGTAGCAAACACAAGATATTAAAAAAATAATTGTTGAAGTCCAAGGTCCTTTAGATGGATGCCACTATAATAGGTGGGTGTTGTAGTTAGATACTGGTAGTCCTCAATTTACAACAGTTCATTTAGTGACTGTTCAAAGTTATAACGGCACTGAAAAAAATGACTTACGACTATTTTTCACACTTAAAACTGTTGCAGCATCCCCATAGTCATGTGATCAAAATTCATACGCTTGGCAACTGACTCATATTTATGATGGTTGCAGTGTCCCAGGTTCATGCGATCACCTTCTGCGACCTTCTGACAAGCAAAGTCAATGGGGAAGTCTGATTCACTTAACAACCAGGTTACTAATTTAACAAGTGCAGTGAACTTCACGGAACAACTGTGGCAAGAAAGTGTGTTGTAAAATGGGGCAAAACTCACTTAACAAATGTCTCATTTAGCAACAGAAATTTTGGGTCCAATTGTGGTCATCAGCCGAGGACTACCTGTATTTCTAACCATCAGGATTGAATACATCTAGTTCAGTTTTAGTTCTTTCAGTAAGGTCAAGTAAGATCAAATACGGGGCTTACAGTTTATAATATGTAAGATCCACTTCAATGCTTTTCTTCCAGGACAACAGAAAGCTATCCCAAAGGACTAAAGAGGCAAGGGAACCGTAAGTAAAAATAAACTTTAGCCAGAATTTTCAACAATGGAGCTGCATGTGAGTATTTAAAGAACCTACTCTAAATTCCAGATTCAATGAAGACTTAGAGTCACTCAGAAGAACTCTTAGAAATTTAGACTGTGCTGTTTCTGGAGGCTTGGAACTTTATAATTACAAACCTTCAAGCCAAATGGAAGCCTATACTAAAAATATTTATAGAGCGACGAATATAGTTACCATCTCTGTTCCCAGCAAAATGTAGATTCTAAACTGTGTTCAAAGATGTCATTATCTTTCCAATAATATCTACATCTTACAAACCTCTGGAAAGACCACTCACTATCTTTGTTTTGGGACAAAATGGAGGATGTTTTGGGACAAAGGAGGATGGATCTTTACAATATGAGCCAAGAGTTTAAAGGAAGGGTTTTAAACCTACTTGTGTCTGAGACAGGCCGGATGCATCATCAGCAGTTACAACTGAAATAGATTTATCTGCAGCTTGGATGATGGAATTTTATTTTTGTCAAAGGTTTGAACTAGAGAACAGATACAAAACGTTGACAAAAAGGGAAACTAGGATACAATTTACTTAAACCTTTTGAACTGAAATCTAAAAAAACATATTTAATCTGCACTAGGGTATTTTCATGCGGCCTTAAAATTAGTAATTATTGACTCTTTATCTACCCTATAGAAGAGGCTATCAGTTTTATCCAGAGCTTGTATATAGTGATTGAATCAAATGCTACATTTAAATAAATAAAAGCTGCATAAAGATGCTTCATGAACAGCTGATTTTTAACTAACTGGTACAAAATAATACAATGATCAAGATTTGATTACCCCATCATAAACCAAGAAACAGCTCAGCTTTCATCAAACACCTCATAATGACTATCGTAGCGATTGAAAGCAAGAGGAATAAATAGCAGGGTGTGACTTAAAAATAAAAGAAAAGAAAAAAATGTGTGTGTAAAAGCAAGAAAAGAAGGAATATTGTAACAGGTCTGCTACTCCTCTATGGGTTTCCATGACTGTGACTATTTAAATTTTTTACTCTAAAATCTAGAAGCATCTTTACCTTTAATCGTCACTAATTCGGATCCATCTTCCTAAATTGTCTGACAACTAATTGCTCCCCACAAGAACTCTGCCTTTTCTCCCTATCCTATATGCATGGAACTGACTTTCTAGAAGTAACCATGGCACATTCTTTAATTTTTAATTAAAATTTATAAAACCAATATTTGATTATAAACAATATTACAAAAGAAAATACAGAACACCAAAACATCCAGAATGTTTTTTTAGAAAAAGGGGAAAAAGCAAGGATTTGATAGTCCTATGCTGCTTTTATATTAGTTGCTGTGGCCATCAATTCTATTTTTGAATAATGCTTTTAATTATGGTATTAAATAATAAATTTTATGATAGTATTTTATCCGTTACCAACTTTTATTTTACCATAATTTTAGTCTAAGGGTAGTTTTGCTTTATTGGACAGAAGAATGGCAGGAAGTATAACAACAAAACAGACTGCTTCATAACATCATTAGCAATTTTGGTCTTTCTAAGAGTTCTAGTTCTAATAACTAAAGAGACAAATAAGCTAACAATTTTGCATTATGAATCACACATCTTACCCTGTTTTATCCCTGCCTCCACTTTCTCTGTTATCTCCCTTGTGTCAAACTTTATACTGTAAATTCCTGTGAGCAGGGACCTGTCCTCTGGTTATTGGTAAAATGCCATGAAAACTGATGCCACTGTATAAATAAACAATAAATAATAATACTAGATATAACTTCTCTAAAATAGCTTGTACAGAAGGTTATGTACTAAAGGTTAAGAACTCCCAATATAGAGAGCGATGTCTTACTTGGAATACTGGTAACAAAATAGGAACATTAAAGCATCTCAAAGAACATTAAAGAATCTACAAAGCATATGAAATTTGCTTTTTTGAGTGGTAGTGGTGGTAATAATTTTCTTTGTCAAAGGGATACAATGAAGAGCTCTCAAAATTTTGTTGAGGAAGTAGCACAAGCTAATGGTAAATATTCACCACATAGTCAAGATACTTCAAGAATGCCAAAAGTTCATTATTATCCTTTTTAGTTCATGATATCTTGATGAAGTAAGTTGCTGCCTTAAACCTTCAATGGCTCTGAACCAGTGTTTCCCTACCTAAGGAATGTCCAGAGCTCTGGACTTCCAGAAAGTCCTAGCCAGAATACCCCTTCTGAAAATTCTGGGAATTTAAACAGACATATCTGTATGCTCTAACATTGGGAACACAACTCTACTATAATCCCACATTCTTTAATCATAATTCTTAGCATTCCCACTAACTGGGAATTCTGGGAGTTATTAACCCAATACATCTGGAAGGGCATTAGGCTGCAGAAGTCTGTATTGGACAGTTCAACAACTCCAAGCTGCTCTCTACTTAAGAAATGTTGATCTTGCCATCTACTTCTTTATCAGAAATAATCATCATGCGAGTATGTGGGAGACCAACAAACAAAACAACCCCCCCCCCCAATTCAACAGATAACACTTGCTATAACCTGATGTATCAGCATACAAGGCTCTCCTTAGGCAGTCAGGCACATACTGTAGAGATGATGACTCTAAATGTTCTTGTCTATAAAAAGAATAATAATAAACCAATTTCTGGATCTCAAATTCCCAAGATAATGGTACTTACCCTGGACTTTCCCAGAGTATTGTCATTTTCGTCTGTCACTGTGATCCCATTAATGAGTTCCCTAATGTAGACACAAACATATGACTTTAGACATTAAGATCAACCAGCTAGATGTTGAGGTTTTTTTTGTACTACTCAAGGAAGCATACTAAATGCAACCACTCCTTTTCTCTCCACCACAACTAATCTATGAGATGAAGAGGGCTGGGAAAGAGTGGCTTGTCCTACGTTAACCAGCTGCCTTGTCATTTTTAAAATGCTGCAGAAGCACTGTTACATTCAGTTTAAATCAAGACTCAATAAAAAATCTTTGCAAAGATTTTTTAAAATCTTTTTTTAAAAAAAGCTCCATCAGCCTAAGAACAATTACACTGCAAAGGAAGTTCACACGCTTGAGTTACTGAGTATCTGAGACCAATGATGGTACACTGCTGCCTCCTAGAGAATCCTATTCCTAATTGTCACCAAACATTCTGAGGATTTATATGCTCAGCAACTCCAAATAGTAATTTGAATGTCAAAATAAAACCTGGGTAAAATGAAGAAGGTGACAAATGGTTTTTTTAAAAGTATCCATCAATATAAATCCATCATGGGATTTTTCAACTGAGACATAAACTGTTTAAGAATGAATAAGCTTAAACCAGAGCAAGCTGGTAAAAATGTGGTGTTCTATATGTTTCCATTTTCCAAATGCTCCTCAAACTTTCAGATCTTATCCTGTATGGTCCATGGTTGTCCCACTGATGGCTGTTGTAAACACTTGTTATAGCTGGCCCACACCTTCAGTTAGCTAATTAGTGGAGTGCCAAATTGTACTCCTATAGCACTCAACCCATTCCTGTCTCACTGGGCTTGTTCTGCATTAGTGCCATGATTAAAGTCATGGTTGCTGGTTGATTAGTCATTCTAAAGCCCAATATGGGACACACTATGATGGCATGGAATTTTTAATAAAGGTGCTAAGATAGTTTGTCAGTTGTGGGGAAGGAGCACCAAGATTTGGTAGGACTTCCTGCCAGTCAAAAACAGGCCAAGCTGTAACCCCAAGAATAACAGCATCTCCCAATCTGAGAAAGACAAGTTTTACAATTGAAATTTTGGCTAGCTGAGATGGAAGAGAAGCTGCTGAGTAAGGACATAAGTATGGGAGCCGCACCTAAACCCATTAGGGAGGTGCTCTGAGAAATATTCTTTAATATTGATCAATTACACTAACCTCACAACTACTTAATATATAAATAGTCTACATCTGATCAAATGGCTGCAATTTTAAACAGAAGATTTAGAAAATATCATATTGCTTTCATAATATCAAAGCACAATTATTGTAATATTTTATATGGGACTTTGTGCTTCCCTCATTAACTTTTTTCTAGGCAGGGTAATAGTGACATCTCTATGCTTTGTTTTATTATGTCTAATTAAAAAATATTTTTTTAATCTAAATAGCGGGTGCCAAAATATATTCTTATGACAGATTAATCTTTAATTATTTTCTCTCTTATTAACTGTTCCTGGTTGTACACAAAATGAAAAGGCAGTTATGGAGAAAAGCATCATTTGATTAACATTTTCTATATAAAGTTATAAAAAGATTGGTGACAATTCAATTTAGCAGAATAGATTTTTCCATTTGTCCCCAAATCACTCATGCCCTAATTATCAAAGTGACCCAATCTTTATCTTATCTTACAGATTATACAAGAGGCAAAATCTGGGCTGCAGCCAGTTCCCTGCAAATACTCCTCCAGAAGCCATTGGCTAGGTTACTGTGATGTCATTGAATTTTTAATGAATTGCAGCTGTACAGGTAAGGATGACATCAACAAAATGTTGACAGTTCAGCAGCTTCTGTAAGCAAAAGGTTATCAGGCTGCGAGCAAGTTATCATATCATAGTCAGGGCAAGAACAAAAGATTAAAATATGCTGCTTTTATTTGGATCACAATTGACTGATTCAATCATTCTCCATAGCAATTAATTCAGCCCTTGGCAAAGGAACAACATGACCACGAATGACATTTCTGAAGTTTTTCCAGCTGCCACCAGAGTCCAGGAAGCCATCGCACTCTGGCTTTGCAGGGGAAAAATAAATAGTGGCCCAATTGGGGTTGGTGTCACTGAAGACAGAGAAAATTATTGAATTTACTACTTTGTTCCAGCGCCTGTCCTTCTATGCTGGTGAGGTAAGGGAGCCACAAGACAAGAAGAATGAAAGTAGTGATAAAATCAAGTCACAAGTTGAAAAGAGGGATAAAAATGGAAAGAAAGAAATAGAAAACAAAGAGGACTACATGACACAGACAGTATACAGGATCTAAAATCTGCTTTTGTATCAAAAAAGATTTTGGAGACAGGTTAAAATAATAATAGGACTGTATCATATAGCTTAACCTGCTATTTGGCTTTAATCTACTTTTAAGCAGGCATCTGCACTTTAGGCACATAGGCACAATATAAGTGTGCCTATTTTGGTGGCTAGACTATGGTTTAAATGTTTAGTTGGTTGCTTTTATTGATATAAAATTGATATTCAAGGTTGACTCAGCCTTCCATCCTTTCTAAGGTGGGTAAAATGAGGACCCGGTTTGTGGGGGCAATAAGCTGA
>JANHZT010007708.1:315759-326894 GCA_032468215.1 Stegonotus admiraltiensis | reverse complement strand
TTATTCACACCCTGTGGACTTCAACTCCCAGAATTCCTAAGACAGCGAAGCCCACAGGGTCCACAGGGTGTGAAAGAGCCAAGTTTGCCTACCACTGCAATAGACAACTGAATTTCATGTAGGGAAAGAACATTTTAAGGAGCTGTTCCCATTTTGGTACCTTTTTCACATCACATTTGGGAACTTACTTCCACGACCACCACCACCACATGCCACTCACTCAATGTTCTCAGATTTGTGTTAATTACAGTATTATGGTAATGATTGTGACAACAGCTCTTTAAAATAAGGCAGCATACAGATGACAAATTGAGGCCAAGAAATAATTTCTTGCCTTATGTGGCATTCCTATTATCTTGCTATAAAAATCCAGTAGTACTTAATTTAGATAGAAAACTAAATATTCACAAAACCAGAATAGCAGGAGTATCCAAAGTTGGTGTGGCAGACAGCCCATATTATTCTTGGGACCTGGCAGATAGTCTATATCTTCCTGAATATTAAGAGGAGAAGTTACCATCAGTTACAAAGTTGCTCACTGATTCACAACTGCATAAAACATGCATAATGCACAAAGCAATATCCAGTGAGGAAGAGACCATCTATGAATTTATTATAGAAAACATACAGGTAGTCCTCACTTAACCACCACAATTGGGACCAGCATCTCGGTTGTTGAGTGAAGCCATTGTTAAGTGAGATTTCATGTGACTGTGCTTCACTCAGCGATTGCAATCCTGGATCTTCCAGTTGTGGACATTAAGCAATAGCACAATTTTTTAAGTGGAGTGCATGGGTGCCTCGGCGGTGTGTGTGGCCCTGGGAGTCCCACTGCAGACTGAGCACAAGTTGTAGGTGTGCTGCAGTGGGATGCAAGGCTGCTATTGCTCAGGACATCTTGGACTGCTCCCTGCCCCACCAGGCCCAGGAGGCCTCTGCCTACTGCCTGCCAGGCCTGGGAGGCCTTAGCTTGCTCTACTTGCTCCCTGTCACACCACTGTGTGCAAAGCAACCCATTTATCTTTACTGGCAGGAAAAATCCAAGCAGGATTTTTTTTTAGCACTAATAATCTTTCTCTCCCTGCAGCTCCATAGACATGAAACTCCCAGTAGCTCTGCAGACATGGAGCTCCCTGTAGTTCTGTGCCTGCAGAACTGTGGGAGAGAAGGATTTCAGCCCCTTGCCTGTTTGGATTTCAGCAGCCAAAATCCAAGCAGACATGGAGCTAAAAATCCTTTCTCCCTGCAACTCCACAGGCACACAGCAGGTATGATGCTTCCTGCAGCTCTACAGGGACAGAGTTTCAGGAAGAGAAGAATTTCAGACACATGTCTGCTCGCATTTTGGCAGCAGTTACAGAGCTAAAAATCCTTTTTTCCTCACAGTTCTGCAGGTGCTGCATAGGCATGGAAAGATAGATTTCAGCTGTGTATCTGCTTGCACGGAGCTGAAATCTTTTGACAGGGAGTTCGTTCAGCCAGCTCCCAGAGATATGAGTCCTCTCGGCAAATGACAGCAGCTTTCAATCTTCCCTGCCAGCTTCCCCAGTGATTTTCTGGGGAAGCCGGCAGAGAAGATCACAAATGATCACATGATTGCAGGGCACCTGGCAACCAATTGTAGGTGCAGACAAGTTGCCAAACACCCAGATCACCATCATGCGACTGGGAGGGGGAAGGGGGATTCAGTATTTTGCAATGGTAAGAAGAGCTTTACAAGTCATAAACACCCTTTCTAAGGCAGTTGTTATTTCAAACTGTACTTTAGTCAATGGTTGTTAAAGAGGACTACCTGGAACCAGAAAAGCAGAAAACTACCAGAGCATTTCTTTGTTACAAATCACCATAAGTTTGACGAGGAAAGGATAACAATAGCAATCTATAGCTACTCTAGAAAGTTTAAAGTCGGACTTTCTACGAACAAAAATTTCTAAGCAAGAATGGAGAGTAATGCAGGGAAAGGAGAAGTTTGCCAGTTATAAAACCAAATCAACTCTGGTGAAAAGGAGGCCTGAATGGAGAGCTCATAAACTTCCAAGAATGGTTCAGATCTTATCAGGACAATATGTTGCTGCAGAGACATTCCAGTTAATACAGGTATATCAGTGTCAGAGTGAGGTGAACATTTTTCTTTTGTAAAATAGCAGCAGCAGCACAAACAGAATTCTCTGATAATTCAGTGGGGAGGGGTGGGGAAATCCAGTGAGACCAGACGATAGATGTTAAGAGTCTAACAAAGGGAGTAGCGAAAGTAGTTTATGCTTAGTACAGCTGCAATTAAGAGATTGTGTTCTGTTACCATGGAATAAACATAGACAAAAGCTATATTCATAAAAGGAAGACTGAATTTAATTCAGCATTAATAGTGGACTAACCTGCCAGTAATCCCATAAATCAAGTAAACCATTTCAACACTATTCTTTCTATGGCCAGATGCTCAAGCCTACTTGTAAAGATTTACTGCCTGCTGCTTTCTGACCTTTTTTCATTACTTTATTTTAAATAACTTTTCATAATAAAATTAAGTTGCCAACTGGGTGGTGCCACTGTCCCCAAATCAGAGACAACTGAACCTTTCCTAACGCCCTCTTTGATTTCCAGTAATTTCTTAACTACAGTGACATGAAAACTAGACTAGTGGAAATGGTATTCCTGAGATAGCTCGATTTCACATCCTTCTACTAATCCATTTCTTTGTTCAGTGGAAAGTGCCTCCTGTGGGTACTAGGAGAGCCACAGATCCAGATTCATGCATTACATATAATTGTGGCTGAATATGGTAATATAAAGTAAGCCATGCTTTCATCTGGGTTCAGGTGAAAATGTCTAACTACAATATCATACAATAATGGGCAAAAAAGTTGTTTTTAAACTGTATGTGTAGATCAATTCACCAAGGCAAGCATATCTGATATCACAGCCAAATATTGTTTTTTTTTAATGGTCATTTTTAAGAGGTAAGTACCATTATTGGCATGTCCTGATTTTTATTTTTCTCAGATATACTCTTTATTATTCCTTCCAGATACTAATATTTGTACAATCTTCACTCAGAATAAAGCTTTATGCATCTGATGAAACCAAGTATAACAATAAAGGCTTTACTGTAATAAATATACAGGTTTTTAAATTCCTTGAGTCACATATTTTAATTATAGCTAATAAACCTAACTACCTCTCTGGAAAATGTAATGCTAAAAATACAGGTTGAATATTCTGGCAGCAGCAGGGTTGTCAAATGTAAATCCATGGATTCTAGATTGCCTAAAATCATATGAGAAATGGAGTAGATAAATGAGTTGCTGCCCTCTACTTTGTAATTTCTGCTAGCAGCAGTTTGCCAATATTAGAGTTTTGCTGGCAGTACCAGCCTGATTGCAGCAGAACTTATTCTTGTGTTGTTGTTGATCTTCTCCCATCCCCCTTGGGAATATTAACGCTTGTATCCTTATCCATTGGTTTCAACTTAGAGGTAATATTTTGCTGTAGGGAGTTTATAACCAAAAGGGCTGTTAGTGGAGCAGTGATTAACAGCCCCATTCTGGAGCTGTAATACTGCATCATTTCAATTAGTTGGATTTTTGAACCACAGTGAAGGTAAATTTTAGAATAATTGCTGATATTTATACTATTTTCAATTAAATACATCAAAATCGATTGGAAAAAGGAAGCCATTGATTAAAATATTCAAACATGTAGAAAAGAAGATCAGTTGGGATAGTCCAAACAACTAAATATAAAATAGATGTAAAAATAGAGACAGTTTTTCAAAAGCTTGATGAATAAAAGTTTTCAACTTGGTACTAGCATTAATGCTGAAGAAAGCTGCCTGAAGAATTTTTTGATTTCACAGAAAGACTTTCTAGATCACAAAAGAAATTGATTGCTGATGTTATGTAGATTCTGTACAAGTTTATCGTTACATTTAGATGTTACTTTTTGGTAAATTAGCAATGAAATGAATATATTCCCATCCAACAGTTGGGTGATTCATATGAATGATCTATTCAAGTAAAGTATGGCCGTAACTTGAGTAATAGATGCTAAGATTCTTTGTGGAGAAAATAGCATGTGATTAACAATATATATTGTATCTTGGCAAGTTTAATTATCCTATAAAGATTTTAATTAGGTACTGATTTTTAAACTCTAATCTGATCTTTCTTGTACAGCTATTATGAAGCAAAGAAATGTGTTACTTTAAATTCCTTCAATCTAAGAAGTTCAAAAAGAAAACTGACATTGCTCACACACAAACACAGTGAGAAAATTCATATAAAATCAGTTTTTACACATAACAATTTTCTTTCAAAAATGATTTATCCAAACATCCTTTATATTGAGATTTTAAACCCAAAGGCATAGTTTCTTGTGCTATTCCATTTTAACCCACTATTATAGTAAAGGGAAAGCTGGATTAGGGGCTACATTACGATAGTTTGGTTTGCCTTGAAGGAATTTTTGTAAACAGACAGCATGCTAGCTAAGAAGCCTGTCTTGGCTCAGAGTTGAAGAAGATTGTGCAAGTGAGAGGCCCCTCCAAGAATATTTTTAACACATGAAGTGATTGCACATTCATAAACACGCAGGTGTGTTTGAATGGAGATACTTCAGTTTCCCACACCTGTGCTATTTGGAAGCTATGCACAAATAAAGGTGTGTATATTTGAATGATTGCATATTCAGACGTACACCTGCAGCTGCTTGGCACCTTCTAGATATGGAAGTAGGGACTTGATAACGTATATGTATCCCGCTTGATGCAATGCTGTTCATTGTGGTGTTGGCATTAGGTCTGCCTTCTCAAGTTCTAATGAGGTGCTTCTCATAAGTTAAGCTTAGATCAGAAGTCCTAGAGACAGTCAGATGCTCCAGGGATCTTGTGAGTGGTTCTGCAAACATAGCTGTCTCTTGAAGCTTAATCCAATGTTTCATCAGCACTATAAAAGCTTGTCATTGTTATAAATGTTGTCTTTGGGATGATGTATATAAATTGCTCCCATGACCAGTTATGCAACTACTAAACATCCTAGAATGACAAAATTGTCAAGCTTGATGTCCAGGATACATTTCAAAGGATTATATTAGCTTAGTTTGGACAATAACCAACATTTGAATGAAACTGCCCACAACCACAAGCCATTTGCTTTTTCATACATAACAGTCTTAAATATACTGGTCTTCATTTAGTTCATCATAACCATTGCCATCATCATCATCTTCCCCCCTTCTTGTAACTTTGAACTGAGACAAAGCACTTTATAGCTTTAGAGAAAGCCAGAATCCTAAATGAACCTCATAACATAGTTTAGGATTCTGATTTGTTTTTAAATTAGTAACTGTAGTTTCCCAATCTGAAAAAAACCGGAAGGTAGTGCTCCTATTTTTATACCAGGAAGATGTGGGTGTATAGAGTCTCATTTATCTCTCAGCTTAAGACATGTCTTGAGATCCTAACTTACAATTGGAAAAACTTCATTTAAATGCTTTGTGGTGGTTAAAATATGGGCTCAATTCTACTAGATTGCAGTCATATACACCAGGAGTCAGAGGTTTATGCACTCATTTTTTTCTTACCCCCCAAGATCCAATTATTCAGAGAGGCAAAAAAAGTAAAGGAGACCAGAAGCCAAGGTACAAAAAGAATGGGTTGTAAGGTACCAGTAATCACAACTTGTGATTACAGGTACATTGGTAAGTTATCACTTATTAAGCAAAACCCTGTATATTTTTTCTCCCTATACCTAATATTGCCAAGCTACAGTCTTTCACTCTGAGAATTCTGTGTTTTTTTCAGATACTTCTCACAGCTGAAAAAAGTGTTATAAAATACTTTAAAAAGGGCTGACAATTTTATCCTAGACTAATTTTTTGCCCTATTTCAAGTTCCATTAATTTCAACAGGCATTAATTACTTACTTTTGAGAGATTATTATTGCAAAAACTTGTTATTACAGATATACTGCCTGTGAAATGGCATCGTACTGTTGAATTTTTAAGCCTGTTTTCCTTATTTGCTTTCTAGATTTATGTCATTGATAGTGCTGATAGAAAAAGATTTGAAGAAACTGGTCAAGTAAGTATGTCACAGCTTTTGAAAATAGGGATATAGCATGATGATTTTTTTCAGATTTTGAGGTAGAACTTAAAGTGATAAAAATGGAGTTTCATTTAAGTTGCAGCTTTCTGTCAAAGTTGGTAATTAGCTGAAAACAGGGAAATTATTTTTTAAAGTCCCCTTTCAATTTTCACAAGTTTGACCCGAATAATTTTTTTTTGCACTCAGATCTGAATTATATAGACTCTGTTGTACCATCTTTAAAATATGAAGATTTTCCTGATAATTTAATGCAGTGATTGGTAAAGTCTGATTTATACTACAATGTTATATCGAGCAATGATTTGAAGTATTAGGCTATTATCCTTTGATAATTATAACACTTTTCCAGCCGGATCCAACTGCCCAAAGTGTATGTTCCTCTCTGAAATGCTAATTATCATTTTTCATTCCATTTATTTCCCTTTTTTATGCCATTAACAGAAAACGTAAAATTTGAGTATGCTGTATCATAAATTCCTATCCCTCACAGTAAAAAATGACAATTATTTTAATTTTAGGAGTGTTTTTAAGGTCATCTTACAGTGAATTTAGTTTAGAATGATATTTGCAGGATCAGTTTGTATTTAATCTTCAAGGTACTCATTTAATGAGTACATAAATAATGAGTGCATGAGCCCAGTATAAATAATAACAACAACAACTTTATTGTCATGTGTATACACAGTATATCCATACAACGAAATTCAGTTGATACCCAAAGACCAGGGATGTTCAGTATTCCTTTTAGTAATCAAAACTGCCTTATGAAGATTACATTTTTTTAAAGATGTATTAATGACCCATATATTAGAGTTGAATAAAGTGGATCAAACTTTAAAATTTATATTTAGGATTGCAGAATTTGAACTATTTGTAGGCTAAAATGAATTGTTTTTAAGAGCTGTTCCACTATACAGGCAAATTCAGCTTGTAAGTATGCGTGTATATATTACTTTGGCTGTTCCATAAGTGCTAGTCTAGTGCTAGGGCAATCCATTGTTTTTGCCTTGAAGGCAATTAGTCTATACTAATTTAGAAAAACTTATTTTAGATTGTGGTGTTAGTGCTTGCTTGTGTTACATACCTGGACTCTTTATTCTAGCATCTATAATGCTACAATAAAGTATTATGTTACAATATTTCTCCATAATTGTTTAAGAAAAAAAAATCTTGTTCATTTTATAAAAAATTCTGCACATGTCTTTATGATTTCAGGAACTAGCAGAGCTGGTGGATGAAGAAAAGCTAAGTGGCGTTCCAGTACTCATATTTGCAAACAAACAAGATTTACTGACGGCAGCCCCTGCTGCAGAGATTGCAGAGGGTCTGAACTTGCACACAATCCGGGATCGAGTCTGGCAGATTCAGTCTTGTTCAGCCCTGACAGGAGAGGGCGTGTCGGTGAGGAGACAATGTTTATTTTGGCAGAATGGCTTTTCTACTGATCTGAAAGAGATAGGCATTCCTCTTATTTTGCATCCTTGTGTTTTCAGTGTAAGCTATGAACCAAATGCATAATAGAGAAATGTAATTTTTAACTCACTCGGCAAGAGGGAGGTTCTATGTATGATGGATTTCTCCACTGCAAATCACACACTAATTCATATTTTTGCTTCAATAATCTCACCCCCATTCTTGTTTGATTGTTCTCACGTAATTATTTACTTCCTTTAACAACATACATTCTATATTCCAATTTAGTTTTAAGGATAATATGTTAGCCGCCCTGAGTCTCCAGAGAAGGACGGCATATAAATCGAACCAATCAATCAATCAATAAATAAATAAATAAATAAATAAGCAAGCAAGCAAGCTTTTACATATTATATTGTGTAAAATTATGTACAGTGTAAGTATGTACGTATCATTCTGTATTTGTGAGTGGTCCCTCTACATAGAATCCTGGTTTGGGCCTATTAAAAGGATATGTGTTTATGTTTGTGCATTACTACATTAGGCAGAGTCACCAAAGAGTTCAAGAATAAGATTGATGACAATAGGGCTCTGTAAAAGTGTGCTGGAAAGGAATATAAAATGCAAGATGAAGCTCCATTTTTTCTCAGTTACTTTTCAGAATTCAGTCATAATGGGATGCAGTCTGGACCATAACAACCAGGCAATTTCAAAAGCTGAAGATTAGGCCCCTATAGAGCTCCATTAATATGCATAACATATTCATTAACAAACAGAAAACCATTGGGATATTGGGGAAGTTCTTTTACTTATTCCAATTTCCATTCCTTTTCTATACCTTCCTTTTTCTTTAGTCCAGCACCATGGCAGAAAGCTCCATCCATCCCAGGCATTGCATGGCCCGGTGCTGGTCCATGGAGCGGGGATTGCTGATCCCCGTTTTAATGTATTATGAATCATTGTGGTTCTATTAAAGACTTTCAACATAAACTGAAGAATTAAATAGGTATAAGATGAAGGATAATATTCTCTATGCATGTTTGATCAAACTAAATCCTAATATAATCAACAAAGTTTATTCCTAGGAAGACATACGTATAGATCAGGTTTCTGTTCATTTTATCTTGAATCTGCTGAGTGGTTGTTCCTCAAAATAAACCTTAATATTTATGCTTGATAATGTCACAGGACAAAAATTACAGAATTGTTATTGTTGAGGCCAAGTTTTCTCTGCTAAACAACGTTAAAAAGATGACTATTGCCTCACTTCATCATAAACAGTTTTCTGTCCCCAATTCCTAGTATTTTGTACATTTCTCAGTTTCCAAGTTATGAATCATTTATATAAATATGGCTACATTCATTTTGCATTTGTTTTCTTAGTTTCCAAACATTTCCTATCATCCACAATATGAGCTTCAACAAGTGATCCAGTGAAAACATATGGTGAATAAATCTTTTACCTAGAAGAGGCCAAAATCAAAGTTAATTTAAACAGGAAATACATTTGTTCATTATGTCTTGTAGAATATTGGAATATTTTATTTCTAATTTAAAATGCTTGATTTATCTGAAAAAAATACTCCCTTTTGTATCAAACATGCATGACAAATAGATCTTTGAGACAGACAAGCAACGTAGCATTTTGCCTTCATCAAAGCTACATGCCAAGGGCAGACGTATTATTCTTCTGGTGCCAATGTATCTAACATGCCCTATGCAGATGTAATGCTACCGAATGTTCTAAATTAGCATATATATATTTGCCCCACATTTCTTGCATGTATCACATTTTATGATATCAAACTGTAAAATTTGAAATAATATATCTATGTATGTAGGTACTCCTTGTCTTACGACCACAATTGAGCCCAAAATTTCTGTTGCTAAGCAAGGCAGTTCTTAAGTGACTTTTGCTCCACTTTATGACTCTTCTTGCCACAGTTGTTAAATTAGTAACACGGTTGTTAAGTGAATCTGGCTTTCCCATTGACTTCCTTGTCAGAAGGTGATCACGTGACCCTGGGACACTGCAACTGTCATAAATATGAGTCAGTTGCCAAACGTCTGAATTTTGATGATGTGACCATGGGGGTGCTGCAACAATCGTAAGATGGTTATGAAAAACCATCATAAATCACTTTTTTCAGTGCCAAATGGTCACTAAGCAAACTTGTAGATGATCTGGCTGGTGGAATGGGAGATATTTTTATAAGATTTTAAAGCAAGCTTAAAATTCAGCTACTGTGCAATCTTTTAACCCAGGAATAGTGATACTAAAGGCTCGTATGAATATTTTTTTTGAAGAAAAACTAGGTGAAAAATTAATTTTAGGTTTAATTTCTAGCCTTTTGAAATATTTCATTCGTGAACTTTAAAAATATGTTGATATTTCTTTCAGTGCAGCTTAAAAATAGTTTTATAGAAAGATAAGTCAGCAGAATTACTTCCTTCCCAGCTAAGCCTTCTCCCCCACAGGAATTTGACTAAATATAAAAACCATTTGCCTCTCATATAACTGCATATAAATTTAGAGCATTTTCTTCCTTCAGAATTAACCTAGGTGTGATCATCCTTCTTTCACTCACTCATTCCTCTTTGATCAAGGAAAGTACAAACAATTTCAGTAACATAACATGTTCCCTAACATTTCAACCAAAAATCTCTTCATTCTATAACTCATCTTTTTATCTGTTAACAAATAATAAAGCCTCATTGTTCATTCTTAATCAGCAAAAATCTATTAAGAGCTATCAGAAATATATATATATAGTTTTATATAGGTATATAAACTTTAAACAAGACATCAATTTCATTTACACAGTGCCCTATCATTTTTTTAAAAATACAAAGAAAAACATACCTTCTTCCTATTCTTATTTCATATCTATAAACAGATAAAAGAATCCTGAGTCCTGGGCAGGAATGTAACAGTAAGAATTACATACAAATCCCTCTCACAAAAATAAAGGGAGAGAGTAGGGAAGTGCATTCAGATTTCCAAGATTCTGTTACTATAGCTTTACTATAAAAATAGTATTGGCTTATATGGCATTGGATTATTAATTTGATCCACTTGAAGGGCTGACATCTATACCAGTAGTGGGTTCCACTTACCTTTGCTACCAGTTCAGAACTGTGCTTTGCTTGTGCGCAGCACCTCTGTGCATGCACAGAGCATCTGTGATGATGTCAGGGTGGGTGGGTGGAGCCTCCCACCATCGCCACTACCGGTTCACCCGAACCAGGGCGAACTGGTAGAAACACACCACTGATCTATACCTACAGCATGACAGCGGCCTAGTGTTGCAATCAGGCTGAGAATGCATATTGTTGTGTAAATCTTTTGAGGTAAAATATTTCCATTTACTTAAGTTGCAGTCATTTACTCTTTTTCTTGGGAATATGCCCCTCTGGAATCACTGACACTTTGCTGTAGTTCTGATTAGAAAGAGATTCTGGCATGTCCTCAGTATTTTTTTCTTTTACAATTAATAATTTATAATCAGATTTTAGTATCAAGAACTGAAGTTCTCTCAGGCAAAAAACTACCAGGAGCCCTGGTAGTACAGTGGACTAAAACACTGTTATTAACATCTGCTGCTTGCAATTACTGCAAGTT
>JANHZT010007708.1:302600-313071 GCA_032468215.1 Stegonotus admiraltiensis | reverse complement strand
CGGTGTTCGTTTAAATATCCTTAATTCTTGGTTAACAATTTCATTGTGGTGGGGGGAAAATAAGTTGGTGTGGTCAATGTACAATTGTGGTCATAAGTCAGGGACTATCTGTAGTAGAGGGAACCAAGAGAAGACTGGGAAAGTGCTTTTGCAAACCAATCTAAGAGAAAAATAATCAGGATCTGGCTCCCTGTTCTGTCTAACCTAATGTTCTTTTTCTATTGTCTTTAAAGGATGGCATGAACTGGGTCTGCAGAAATGTCAATGCAAAGAAGAAGTAAGTCAAGCTGAGTTGCCTCGAACTAGAGAAACAGCAAGAGCCAAACATGCTAGCCAGCTGCTAGTGTCTGACCAAATATTGTTCCATCTGCCTGCAGCTACAGCTGTTCAGACTGGTAACCGTAGCTAAGCCTACTGCTTCTATAGGAACTTTATCTGTTGACTAGTACCATCCCCATCCTCATGCAAATCTTTCTTTCATCCTTTTAAAAAAGTAAATAGTATTAAGGGTCTCCCTATTGTTCATACTAGCAATGAAAATAGGAATGGATTGCTGTCTGACATAGAGACTTCTGATGAGCTCCACAGAGGTCAGATTATTATAGCAATATATATCAGTGGCCACATCCATTCTGAAATCATTCAAGATTCTCCTCTGGTCCAGTTCAGAACTTTTCTCATTATCCAATAAAGTGATCTTTTGTTCATGCAAATGCTTCAATTTTAAAATGATACATACCTTAGTACATTGCTTACACTCATTTGGCCATATGCCCAAGGGCCTGTCTTTCCTTCATAAAGACATGTATAAAACTCACTTTCTTAGCAGTTGGAATGGAGAAGCAGGATGCCATAATTTAATTAAATAAAACAACATGTAGTGGTTGTTTATAAACAGTTATATTTGGCCTAAACTTTCCCCAAACATCAGGTTTCACTAAGAGTTCTTGAATGTTCAAGCTTATTGCATTGTATTAGTCCTTGAAAATAGATTTTTTTAAAATAGTGAAAGTAACTCAAAGCTCAAAATCTTATACAAGAAGCTAGTAACAATAGGCTTTGTCATATTCTGAATGGCTTTGATTTAGTATACCTAAGATCTATAAAGTCAATGAATTTATCTCTGGTAATACAAGCAGTAGACAAATGTGAAGTGAAAGTTTTTGTCCATTTTAAAGAGTCATGACTTGTATGTATTTTTTGTGAGTTAGTATAGTTTCCCGCCATTCTCATTTACATTTAATATTGCTAACTCTGCAGGAAGTCATTGTCTAGATATATGAAATATTGAAATTTGTCAAAGATTTATCTTTGGCCATGAGAACGTTGTTGCATCAAAACGAAGAGAGCAAGAGAAGAAAACCATAAAGAATCAATAATAATCTAAATATATTCCCCAGAAAGACACATGATTTAATAAACCTTAATGTGCTGCCACAATACCAGTATATGCTGCAGGTTAATGCTTCTTGCCTCTTAAGTTATTTGCTAAATTTGTCCAAATCATTTTATGGGGCTACTCTTTTGTGCAAGAGATCACTTGCAGAATATAACCAGATTGTAAGACTGAAAAAATATGGAAATTGAAATGTTCCCTTTTGTTCCTGGAGGAAATCAAACTGTTTTACTAATCCTCAAACCATGGGCATATCTACTGAGGAACCAGACAGCACTAGCTTCTTTCAAATTCTTTATCCAATCACTATCTTGTAATCCTTGCTCATACCTTACTCTTTTTTGGGTGGGATGGGGTAGATATTTTCCTCCTTGGTATCTTAAAACAAGCACAAATTGTAAATTACTTATATTAACTCTCTATCTCATCTACTTCTGATGGTTTATGAGAGATCATAAGCAAATATTATAAGAAGTAGGAGGTATAAAATGAAGCATGGGTAACCATCTAAATACTTCTAGGGAATCCAACTCTGTTAATATACGTGCTCCAATTCCTAGGTGTTTTAAGAGTATTTCATTTTATTTTAGGTATGCCATTATATACAACAGCTAAAATGTTGCTTGCCATTTTAAAATAAAACAAAAATGATCTGTAATCCTTTAATCCAAACATCAAAGAGGCTCATGTCGTAATACACCAATCAGTTAAAAAATAGGTATATTTCTCTTGTACATCAAGCTCTTCTTCTCCAGAATTTCCTCTTGTGTTGGAAACACATTAAATTCCTATGCACAGTTTGACCTTCAAGCACTTTTCAGCTCTCAACATTTTTAAATACAAATTTCCCATTTTTCTTGATGAGTTTCTTGCTGAAAATTTTATGTATGTTGTTGAGAAGGATTTAATTGGAATAACCAGAAAGAATCAATATGCTTTGTTGAATTCAGCAAGCCCCCAAATTCCAGTGTTGATGCATCTATCAAGTTTTATTCATTCTGAACTAAGAAAATTTGAAGAATCCCCCCTTTCTCTCCCCTCCACCCAAGATGGAATTGCCCTAATGATTTCAAAAGCTAGTATCTTGCCAAAGGTAATGGCTTAGTGGATAAATGCCTCATGAACAACATGGAAGAAGTGATAATTCATGGAACAATCTCCAGTTATTCCTTACAAAATGAAAACACTAGCAGAACACAGCATTAGTTAGCTGTTCTGAAATCTCCACATGCCCAGCTTTTTAAAAAATTCTCTTACTGGTCCTTATAATATTCCCGCGTGAGCAATATGCAATAAATATGGTACAATGTATAAAGCCATGCTATGAGTACTTGGCAAGTTGTTTTTCCAGTAAAATATTCTTTCTTTTTTATTAAATTGTGTTGATATATTTAAAGGTAGGTCAGAAAGTTTGAAGTGTAGCTTAGGACACCTGATTTAACATGTTAAAACATATTTAAAAGCATGGTTCAAATGTAGTTTAATTGTTTATTTTCATTACACACAGCTCCCTTACTCTCTAAACAAACATTTTCTAAGATCATGTCAAATGCTTTATAAAGCCATGCCTGCAAATGTTATCCAGCACACTTATCTTTGTTTTTTTTTAGTTTAAAAAACAATTTTATAAGCTCTTCTTTTCTGAAGTTAATGAAAAGAAGTCTGATGAGATTTGGTAATATCAAACCTCTGTGTATACATTTAGATATTTGGCAAACTTGAATTAAATTTGGAAGAAATAACAAACACTTTATGATTCTCTGTCATTTTTATAATAAATCCTCTATATTATTTTTTTAATGAAGATGGTTGGGAGAATAGTGTGTAAAACAGACAGACTGACATGATGTTCTGTTTCCATTCATTTCATCCTAAAATAATATTTCTTATTGTTTCTGTATGCTAATAGCCATTCATCTACTAGGCCTGATTATCTGTAATAATGTCTATGGTCTTTGGACATTAATTGTGCATATTCTCTAGATAGTAAAAGCAATGCAATTTTTAATCATGTTTTGAGTGGCTCAGGTGTATTACAGTGCTAAATGTGTTTGTCAGAAGAGCATCCCATTTAATCAATATGTCCTGCCACATAAAAAGTTAGATACAGCTTTCTCAAAATTGTTATTCTCTATATGTGTTGAACTGCACCTACTATTATAGGTATTGTAATTCAGTACAGCTGGTGGAGATGGTGGGGGAAACACTGGCTTAGTGTATTTGCTAGGATGACCAACTGTTGAGAGAGCTTCAACCCCTCCATTTTCATTTTTACTCCATTAAATCACAATCATTCCTGCAATACTCAGTGCTGCTATATAAAATAGTTAGTACAAGAGGAATTCATTTTAAACTCAGAAGTAGGGTTAATGGTCAGGTGCTATTCTATTATTTTATGAAAAACTCTCTGTATTTATTATACTTGTCCAATTCTGGTTATAGTAATAAATAATATTCGTGATGACTGGTTATGCCAGAATATGGTTATAGATATAGATGCATTTAATCTAGTAACAACAGCACTGAATTTATACTAACAGCAGCAGAACAGCAACAGCGATCATCATATCATCAACATCATCATCCACCATTTCACCTTTGCAAAGGAACTCAGGGTACCTTACATAGGATTACTTTATGCCCACAACAACAATCTGTGAGTTAGTGTGCTGAGAGACTGACTGGCCCAGAATTTTCCAATGAGTTATATAGTTGAGGATAGACTTCATTTTCACATCTTAGTCCAATGTCTTAACTGCTAGCTTTGAATGAGAATGCTTGAAAGAAAACTTGGTTTTGGTTGTGCTGGTATTTCAGTTTCAAAATCTTAACATTAGCATAATGTGTGTCTGATATGTATACTGCTACTACTAAGGCTAATAACCAGTTCTATTCTTTTTCTGTTGTACATCCAAACACAATGAAGCTATTAATGACCAAAGCTGTAATGAATGATAAAGGTCAATATCGATGGATCTTTCTGGTGACCGTAATGGTGTATGAAAGATTGCAACTTAGAATATAAGAGAGTAAATGTTAAATTACATGAATTAGTTCATGAAATAAATAGATTTTGTGTTTGTGAAATTAAGAGAAAGGGGAAGAATGTAATAGATCTAAAAGAAGGTCCTCCCATGTTGTGAGAGAAGCTGAGGTAAGTAAGAATGAAAATGCTGATGTAGATCAAAAAATACTGATATTCTCTAGATTGTTGCATGTATGAAAATAAGATTTCACAAGTTAATGTTATATTCAGGGAATCTTTATTGTTTATTTATTCAATTCTCATACTACTGCAATTGGGAGAGTTCTACTGCTATACAAAAACATCAAACATCCATAGTAAAAAAAAATCCCCTCTTCATCAAAATCAGCAATACCAATGAACAATCTAAATATGAAGCAACACAATGAAAAAAAATAACAATAATAAAAATTTGGTCTCCTTTGCTTCCTCAGGGCTATCAGTTAGAGCAAATTATACTCCCAGGGAAAGGCTTTTCAGCAACACAAGGGCCATGTTGGAGAAAACTCTTCTAGCCCTGCTTCCCCTCACCTTGCTCTGCTCCAGCTTAATGAAAATGGAGGGTTGCAAGCAATTTTTTCCAGTGTGTGTATGTATCTGTATCTGCAGCTTTATCTACCTATATCAAATGTATCAATTTTAGGAGGTGTCCATGGATGTAACTCAGAATCAAGCCATTTAAAGCTTTGTATGCCAAAACCAGTATTTTCATTTGAAAAACCTGTTGGTAACCAACACAGAGCCTGCAGGACAGATATAATAGACCTGGTTATCAGCTCCCCAAACAACAGATGGACCTCCCCCGGTGAATTTATGTAGTTTTTAAAAAATGGGGGGGATGAATACTTCACATGTAAGACTCTTCCACACCAATCTTTATCTCTCCTTCCCACCCACCACCCACCCCAACTAACTGGAGACACCCAGTGAGGAAGTGGGGAATCTCTGTGAATGTGATGACTCCATGGATGATTCTTCAGATACCTTTCTAGATGTCAGCTTGGAGGGGGATGAACCAGTTCCTGTTATGTCAGAAGCTGGGTTAATTTTTTTTCATGTTTTATTTATTTTATTTATATAACATATAAAAATTCCATTTCAATCAAACAGTCTGAGTATAATCAGGCAAACGGTTAGCTCCGACTATCAGCCGTAGCAAACCAGTTCACTCTGATTTTGAAGCAGGCCTGCCCGCCCGCTCTGCGTTATACTTACATATATTTCCGTGTCCGAAGCCCATCTGATAGGCACGGCAGAGTGGATTGCTGTGCCTCAGCTGTTTTCCTTGCCGGCAGCAATGTGGAATGTGAGTTTTCTACAAACTGCACATGAGCACGCCGCAAAGCGAAGCACGTGCTTAGCGAACCAGTTGTTAAACTGGTAGGATCCCACCCCTGGGATGTACCACAACCTCCTTCAAGGCTAAAAGAAACCCCCTTTCTAAACTTACTATTACAACTTCCGGATCCAGCCAACTATACTGTCTCTGGTCCTAGGCAAAAGCCAGGAGGGGCATGGTCTGGCCTACAGGTAGCAGGGAACATAATTGTGAGTAACTTATCCACTAAATTAGAATCCACTGGCCAAAGGGAGTCTGATTAAGATGGCTCAACATTGCCCCAGCCACCTTGGATTATACACATGGACAGTCGAGATTTTTATTTATACAGTTATTTATTAAAGTATTAAGAATGGTGAGTGTTGTTTAAAGTAATCAGGCAGGAAATCTGCTGCCATTTATTTTCCCAAAAGGGAATTTAATGAACTAATCAAGGTGATTTAGTCCATGAAGGCAATATAGTAGAAAGAATGAGCTTTCCTATCACTGTACTATAAGTGCAAATTTGAACCTTGTAGCTGTGCTTAGTTCGCTTTTAGACTTCTTTCACCTGAATACGGATTTGTTTCTCAGGGCCTGAGAAAGAAAAATTCTCTGTTTACAATAGAGCCTGGTATCATAAGCATGCTGATATTTTTTTAAAATAAAACAGACCCCTAATTCATACTGAATATTTCACTAAGTATGGGAGGATCTATCCTAGGTATCAGATTATTTGTTCTATATATTGTTTTAATAATGAAAAGATTTTGTTTGTTCGTTTTAGGTTTGGAAAACTTCCCCAAAGCAGAGTTAAACTGAGCAGCTCAGTGTGTCTATACTAACATCTACTATGAATGATCCAAGGATTCCAAGGAGTGAAAATAAGTTTTTTGGGCATGACATAGCCTAGATTGCATTATTTAGCAGAAAAAAAAGGAAGAATGGATGGGCCACTGCTGCTTACATTTCTAAACATGAATTATTCCAACTTCTCCTGAGAGAAGATTTCTGTCCAATAAAGCCCATATATGTCTGACTACCTTCAGGGTTGGAAAAGTAACCAAACTCTTGCTGTAATTAGAACCAATAGCTTGCCAGGATTGTAAGTACACTAAATAGTAACTCTCTCTCAAGTAGCATTTATTCTTGGACTCTTGACAGATGGAGCTGCCAAGTGAGTAGTTCCTATCAACAACAGTCAACAGCAGCCCAGTGATGGATAACTATTCAGAGAAACAGAGCTGCTGAGAATTAGCTACTGCTAATTGTGAATTCATAGATTGTACCAAGCTAAGCACAGAGTGAAGCAGGAGATGTGCTCAAGCCTGGAGCCCTGGGTGTGTGATGGTGAACGTTTGTTATGTTAAGGGACTGATTTATATTTTTATAATTTTTCCTGTGTTCTCTGTGTTACAGTATTATGTGTTTTGGATAACTTTTTAAAATAACTTTTTATTATTAATCACCCAGTCATGTATTTGAGATGGGTGGGCATATACATCTAAATGAATAAAGCTTCAATTTATGCCAGGGATGAATTAGTTCTAGTTTCAGGATGGTCTTTCTATTGAAATGCAGGATGAGCTAGTTCATCATAATACACTAAAGAATTTAGAGGAGCTTTTTCAATATTGTACAACTATAAATGAAAAATGTGAGGAGCTGAGGCAAAAGAAGAATAGAAAAGAAAATATTTTGCAATTTGCACTCTTTTTGTGTCCATTTCCTATCCCCCTCTTTATATCTTTGGATCTTTCTGGGATGGAAGTAATGCAACTCAGAGCTAACCGATTTCCTTTGCCAGAAGTGGAGACATAATACAGATTACAACTTTATTGTGGGATTTTACTGTACTTTGCATTTTATTGCTGTGTAAACTTCCTTCTCCCCTCCCCCCATCACATTTGAAGTGGTTTTCCTGTGGGATAAATGATCCAGTTGCTAGTAAGTGTCCTAATTGTTTCAAATCTAAGAATTCAATCCCTCCCTTTGAAGAGCTTGGGGGGAGGGGGCAGCCAGTTTGGTCTAGTGTTTAAGGCACCAGAATAAGTAAGAGACCTTGAGTTCAAGTCCCACCTTAGCCATGAAAGTCAGTTGGGTGACTGGGCCAGTCACTTTCATTCAGCCCAACCCACCTCACAGGATTGTTGTGGGTAAAATGGAAGGAGGAAGGTGTATTGGATATTATTACCAGCTTATTTGTAAAAATAACAAAAGCAAGATATAAATAATAAACTAAATGATGCTCGGACATCTAAAACAAGAAGCAACTTGCTTTAGATGTCTGTAATTTTCCAGACATAACCTGGCTCTGAAATATTTTTTTCTGCATTACTGAACTTGGAAGCAATGACCAATTTCACTGATTAAGGCATGCTACAGTAACGTGCCTTAACGCAGGGGTATCAAACTCGATTTCATTGAGAGCTGCATCAGGGTTGTATTTGACCTTGGGGGGATGGGGTGGGTGTGGCCCAGGTGGGCATGGCCAGCTCTATGTCACTCGTGTTGTGGTGGCCTAAGCATTCTGCCAGCAAAAATGGGCTCCTGAGCTCTGTTTTCGGCTGCAACGGCCTCCTGCAACCCTCTGCCAGCAAAAACAGAGCTTCTGAGAGTTGCATGTGGCCCTTCCGAGCTCCATTTTCACTGGCAGAGGCACCACAGGCTGGTCCTTTGCTGTTTCCAGGGTGGCCCCATGGGCCATATCTAAACACCCAATGGGCCAGATCTGGCCCCCAGGCCTTGAGTTTGACACCCCTGTCTTAACCTGTCAGATAATTAAGTCAGCAATGCATATGGAACCCATAATGGAAAAGTTATTTAATTCCATTATTACTCTCTAGAAACCTTGCAACTTCTTATTTGAATGTTCCCATTGTCTTGGGAATTAACTGGCTATTGACTTATATGTGAGATAAAGAAATTGTGTCTTTTACATCCCATAGGTTCCAAAATCATTTATAGGCAGCAAAGCCCATTTATCATATTCATTGTTCATTTATCCAATTTATCTGCATTACCCATTGCAGCTCAATCCTCCTGTTTTACTGGAGAAATATGTTGACATAGTTGAAACAGAAAGGCTGACACATCCCCCAACCTGATTCCTGTGGCTGGTTCCAGGAGCTTAGATCTTTGCTAAATAGCATCCTATGCTAACACTAATTCGCTTATATACAGAAATGAATTGATGATACCCAGTTGTAGGTATCATCCACATGACACTGTCCCCATGTCTGCAGGCTATGTGAACTGAATGGAGAAAAATAGACAAAGGCTCAATCCTGAAAAAAAATCAAGTGGTTGTGGATATTTGGCACCCTGGTCCTGAAGATGTTCCACCTTTAATTTTGACTAGAGTAGTACTTTCCTGTTCAAGATTATATACAATCTGGGGATTGTCTCGGTGATGTTTGTGGGTAGTAGGACATTTGCAGGTTCCATCTAGTGTGTCAATTGCAACTATTCCTGGAACAGGAACCCTTCTGATAGTCACCTCACTAATGGAGTATTGCATTCTACATGAGAGTCTACTTGAGAATCTCCTTGAAGCCCACTCAGAAGCTATATCTGGTACAGAATATAGTGATGGAATAGGCAATAGGCATACCAAGAGATGCCATATGGCATCATTGCTCTGTGAGCTTGCCAGTTAGCTTTCTGTTTCACATCATGGTGTTACTTACTAGCAGAAAGCCTGGTTATTTAGTATTCGCAATAGTTTATACCGGTCTGTAAGATTTGGCAGCAGGTGCACCCCAGGCATCCTCAATCAATATGTATCTGGACACTGTATCCTCTCTGTTGGAATGCCTCCATCACTCAGAGATCCATATTGGTTCCACCTTGATGTTCAGAAACTCATTGAAAGTTAACTTTATCCTCACAAGTCCTAGGATAGAGTGGTTGCTGAATGCCTGTAGGATTTCTTATTATGTATGCTTTTCTTCTGGAGGCATATTTAATTGTTTCTTGCGTTAAATCAGAGGTCTTCAAACTTGGCAGCTTTAAACTATGCTGTCTGGAGAATTCTGGGAGTTGAAGTCCACAAGTCTTAAAGCTGCCAAGTTTGGGGACCCCTGCTTTAAATGTTTAAAATCTCCATTGTCTCTAATTCATGTATGTAAATAAATAATAACAAAGTCCTTGAGCTTGATTCTTTGTTGCAAAGGTTTTGTTACCTGGCTCCTTGGTAGTTTCTTAATTTAGGCCGCTGTTTATGGCTGTTGTTTATTGTTAGGCTGTTGTTTACACTAATAAACAACAGCCTAGTCAAGAAACTACCAAAAAGAAAACAACTCCCCACAAATACTGATAGGGCGAGCTACTGTACATAAACAGACAGCAAATCCCACTCCTTTCTAGCACCAAAGATGTTACATAGTCAGGTAATGAAGTCTTTGCAAGCAAACAACCAAGATCAGCACCAAAGACTCCAGAGGTCAACCCTGAGATATATACATTCTTGTCCATTAGAAAATAGATAATTAAATAAAACAGGCATGAGAATAACTAAAAAAGTTAGTAATGAATGGATAAACATTGAGCGCAAAGAGATGTGTGGTTGTCCCCTTAGTTGCATATGTATCTGTGGATAAGAGCCTTGGTAATGTAGCAGACTAATGTGCTGTTAACTAGCACCAGCTGTCTGTAATTACTGCAAGTTCGAATCTCACCAGGCTCAAGGTTGACTCAGCCTTCCATCCTTCCTTCCAAGGTAGGTAAATTG
>JANHZT010007708.1:258864-271555 GCA_032468215.1 Stegonotus admiraltiensis | reverse complement strand
AAATTGTTTTTAATTTTTATATTTTCTGTATTTTATTTGCTGGCTGTTCACCACCCTGAGTCCTTCGGGAGAAGGGCAGTATAGAAGTTTAAATAAATAAATACTTGTAATTGCAAGGTAGTTTACAAGAATAAAGGAAATGCACATCTTTCCCACAGCTGTGCAATCTAAAAAGAATAACATGTAAGAGAGAAAAGGAATGAGATCAGTTTGAAGAAACCAGAGCCAGAGCTCAAGGGGAAATTGTTAAGGATGCATTAAATGAGGCAACCTTAGAACTGGATAAGTATCTGATATAAAACATACCAGCTATAGAAACAATCAGAAATTAACAAGGTTGAGGACTGATAATCCAGAAATGTTTGTTTCAAATGGTAAAAAGTTTAATCAAATGGCTTTTAAGCAAATGAATTTTAAGCAAAATTCTGGTGCACTTCTTGAATAACCCGGACCATTGATCATGCTGTCCATGGATTTTAGTAGCTTTTCCAAATCTGGATGATACCAGATTGGCTACATGCTTATGTCATGGTACTTGAGAGTCAACTATTGGCTGCTTAGTGGATGACTTTTTCACTGATGAATTTATTTGGCATTCTTGCAATTAGCTTGTCCCTTAATCTCAGTATAAAATAGTGGATTTTGATAGTTTGTTCAAGGATCCTGTTCAAATGGGCTCTACAATAACTTGTATATGATGAAAACAGTTCCACTTTTTTCTTGGTGTGTAATGAGAAGGCAACTGCATCAGGGGTAGGTTCTACTTACCTTTACTACCAGTTCGCAATGGGTAGTTGCAGGTAGTTGCAGGTAGTTCTGCATGCGCAGAAGCATTCTGATGACGTTGGGGTCGGTGGGCAGAGCTTCCTGCCGGTTTTACTACCGGTTCTATAGAACTGGTGCGAACCGGGGGCAACCCACCACTGAACTGCATATCTGAAGAAATAATCAAGTGCCAGTTGTGTTATGTGATGGCTCAAGGGCTGTGCTTTTCAGCCGTGGTAGTTCCTTATAGACTAGATGCCTTCATCTACATAGATAATCATTGTATAAGTCATCTTAACAATTTGTTCAATGGTAACTCCAAGAGCATAGATCTATATATGTTTAACTCCAGTAAGATGCTGTCTGTGCTACATGTATGGTTTCTGCCAAAAGGAGGAAAAAAAAATAGACAATTTGGATTCCTGCCATCTGTCTTTCATAGGCAGGTGGTTGATGACTTTAAAGCAGGGCTGAATGAAACCCTGATTCCTCTGCAGCAGAAGGCATAAAGTTGGGAAAAGGCACCTGAAAATAACTTAGCTTTTATGTAGTAAAAGTCCAGCTATGTGAAAAAACTCCAGAAGTAAACAATGTTACATTCATGTTTGAGTATAGGTTTATAACTTGCTTTCCTTCAAGAACTCAGCATGGCATACATTGTACTCTTGTTCTATTTTTTCTCCAGAATCCTGAAAGAGAATTATAGGCCCAGAAGCTTCTTTGGGTGAGGCAGACTAGAATCTGAATTGCCCCCATCTATCTTGACACTTGCTGTTCTTCGTATTGGGAAAGAAACTTCCCTTAAAAACCTAGAAGCTTCTCTCACAATGCAAGTGTCAACTGGGAACAGATTTGAAGCAATACACCTTCTGATCTTGGTTGAGACCTCCAGGGCTACAATTATTATATCTATTGCTTTTACATCTCTCCAGTAATCCCTAGTTTACTTGTACTGGCAAACACTTAGTTTTTTGTATAGCACAATGGTGCTTCTTAAAGCATCTGATAAATTGTCCCCATGCTTGGAGACCTGAATAGATTTGATTGTGTTTTTTTTAAAAAGTCTCTCCCAATCAATTCATAGTTTTAGAAGGACGTATTTATGTCATAAAGTGTCCTTTCTTGTATAGGAATCCAGGTTAAAGCTTCTGAGACAGATAAAATAATACATAATATAGTATGAATAGTAGACAGATAGTATGAATCCATCCAGTTATGGAAGCATATCACTTCTCTGTGTAACAAGCTCTACTGGCAAATTGTTTTGCTGTTAGGACATTATTTCCTCTCTACTATTCACTTAGCATGTGCTTTCCTGTAACTAAAATCCATTATTCAGCCTCTTGATTTTCTATGCGGCTTCCTTTCAGGCATTTCAAGAGTGTGTCATATCCCCACTCAATTTTTCCTTCTCAAAGCTAACCAGTTCCTTCAATCTCTCCTCAAAGAACTTTGTTTCTAGCCCACTTAATCATCTTTGTTGTCCTCTCTAAACCTGTTCCACTTTCTCTGACTCTAAAGTGTGGTGCCAGAACTGCACACATTTGGTCTGACCAAAGCAGAAAAGAGGGCCATAATTGCTTCCCATCATTTAGAAATTATATTTCTCTTGATGCAATTTAAAATGACATTTGATGCTTTGCAGCCACATCAGATGGCTTACTCATATTTAGTTTTCAATGAACTTTTTCAAGAAATTTTTATGAACATTATTACTTACCCAGGTACCCCCACATCCTATATTTCTGCCTTTGATTTTTATCTTGCAAGTGAAGAACTTTGCATTTGTTTCTGTTAGGTTTAGTTGTTTTCAGTTGATTTCTCCCACTTTATCAAGATTATTTTAAAATTTATTTCTCATCTCCAGTATGCTACCAAATCATCCAGGTTTGTTTGTTTTTTTGATCTTCTGAAAACTTAGGAATTTTCTCTAAGTCATCATTCAAATTATTAATGACAATCATAACAAATAGAGGACACAGGACTGATTCTAGTGGTAATCTATTTAACGCCTCTCTCTAATTCAATGCTTCTCAACCTTGGTAACTTTAAGATGTGTGGACATCAATCCTTCCAATTACACTAACCCAACCCACCTGGTCAGGCAGGGAGGGCTTTCTGTGAATCCCATCAGTTAAAAAACCTTGACTAGGAAGAGAGGGCCTTCTCTGCTACTGCTCTCATTCTTTGAAAAATCTTAACGCAGAAGTTGAGGAGAGTCCCCTGCCTCTTGTAGCCTTCCAGAAAAACACATTGGCAGACGTGGCTCTCCCAATTAGCACGAGGATCTAAGAGTGTTACACAACTCTGGAGATGGCTGATGGCTTAAGAGTGCTCCCTCGATCTTGTTAACGTTTTAGCTTTGTTAATTTCTTAACTCTAATTTTATACTTGTAGATTTTGATCTTGTTTTTCATTTTGTTTTTAACTATGCTTTAAGTAATATTTTTATATTATTTTATATTTGTCTAACCTCACTTAAGTAAGATTGGTGGTGTAGAAATTTAATTTTAAAAAATATAAATGAAATTCCCAGAATTCCCCAGCCAGGCTGCCCACACAACTTACAGTTGTCAAAGTTAATATTCTAATTTAATGAGAAACCAGCAGTGACTGTTACAGGGACAAAGAGAGTCAAACTGAGGAAAACTAGTTCACAGCAATGCAAGACTCCCCCACTCCTTCTATGTGTGTTGTGACATTGTACATATTTGCAGAAGAGGAGGCAGTGAGTTCTAGGCCTCCCTTAAGCATGAAATTCATCTGGGTGACTTTGAGCCAGACACACACTCTCTCCCTCTCTCTCTCTCTCTCTCTCTCTCTCTCTCTCTCTCCTTCATTCATCTCGCTAAGTTGTTCTTATACAGAAAAATTGGAGGCAGGAGTATTAGTTATGTTCATCACAGAAAAAAGATCTAATAATGTTGAAAACAACTGGATATTGTGGATGCCTTTGTATGAAACAATTGATTAGTAATTCTTGAGTACAATTTTTGAGCTACCTAGGCCCTTTTTAATCGTCATGTTATCCAGTCCATATTTGCTAATCAACAATAATGGGACAATTTGCCAAATGGTTTACTGGGGTCCCAGTATATAATATCTATAGCATCCCCACAAACTATTAAGAAAGGTTCCTGATCAAAAAATGAGATAGGACTGTTTGTTTTTTAACAAATCCACACCTGGTAATTATTTCATTGTTTTCAAGGTGTTTACTGGTAAATTGCCTTATGATCTGTTCATTATGGAATGGTACATATGAGTATAAAACTTTCGGAATGGTACATATGGTGAAAGTTAATCGGTGCTCTTATAATCCAGTCAGGCCTTGTTAGGAAGATGGACTCAGCTCTAGATAATTTCTGGATTTGTTGGCTCGCCTAAAATATTAGAGAGGGACTAATGGGCCAAACAACAATTGGATTTTATGAAACTGAAAAAAGGATCTACCTTAAGAAAGAAGAAAAATCCTATTTGGAAACAAGAAAAAGGACAATCCAAAGTATCTTCCTAACCATCTTCTTTGCAAAGATCTCTGAATGTACCTGTGTACTGAAACCCCAAAACTTGTTTAAGGAATTATGGCTGGGTGAGCATTGCCTTCCTTAATTTTCCGATATTCCCCTTTCCCAGTAAATTTATTTTAATAATCTAAAGATTTGACTTCATTGACTTAAAAGGAGAATTCCTTATTTAAAGTCTTCCCCACATGCAAATTAATTCGTTACTTAGCTAACTTTTGTGTTTCAGAGTCAGCACAAAGTTTGTTAAAGTCTGTATTTCTGGGCAGGGAGAACCAAAAGATCTTTTTATTTTTGCCTAGAGTTGGACTGAAGGGAAAAGTTCCTGATGAAAAGCTGAGACCTTTCCAGCCTGTCCAACTAAGAAGTCTCAGGAGTCTCAGCCTGACTGGTGGCAGGAAACTCTTGGGAAGAAGGGTCTGTTTTTGATGGTCTAAAATTCTCCCCTCACAGTTTGGAACAGTTACTTTTTTACATTTTGTTTATGTATCTCTCACTGTCTCTCTCCCACACATCATTACTTCACATCGGCTATGTCAGCATTCCGGAGCTAACCGTTCAGTCACCTTTTATCACCCTTGCTGAAACTGCTGATTGTTAAAACTGAAACACTAATAAACAACCCACCGTGACCTCCATCCACCGTCTCCATCTCCAGTTAAAGCAGGATGTTTGTACTGTAACTCTGAGCTGTGGCTTACACTAGATGTGGGAAATAATTATGGAGACCTCTGTTTATGAGTTGCAGCCACTCTCCCACTCTAAAAATAGTTAACCAAAGTTAGACAAGCAGAGCAATCAAAACCCTTTGATTCATTTCAGTAAGGACTATCAATACATTTCTTACCTTTTTACTGCCATCACAGCTCCATTTGTAGGTATAGAAATAATCCTACTCATCTCTGTGTCTCACTTTTCTGGGTGCTGTACTGAAATGCCTGAAAGTATAGTGTCCAACCTCATGATTTTACTGGCAGGTTAACCCAGGACTGGCCTTTAGGTGGAACTATCTGATTTAACGCACTTTATTTGCGAATGTGAAAGAAAATACTTCCTTTTACTGGTTTCATAAGAGGTAATATAGCTGCAGGTTTTTTAAAAGTTTTCTTGGCAACTAATTTTCTCCTCATGTTTTTTTCTTTTCTTCTAAGATTTAGCTATAAATGAGGCCCTGAAAGAAAAAAGTCAGAGATCATTTGATTTGGTATCTGATCTTATACTACTTCCCAAACATGAAAAACGAGACAGAAAGCTGTTGAAGGTTTTGTTCTGGTCAGAGGAAGTTAGTGAAATATATTGCTACTGCAAAAGACCAGACAAAAGTGAATACTAGCAGGAGGTACCACAGAAACAAAGAAACGTTCATTCTGTCGTGGTGTGTGCAGGCATGCGTGTGCCTTTGAGTCATTATGGACTCTTGATGGCTGCCTGGACAAGCCCCTGCAGTTTCCTTGGCAAGATTTCAGAAATTATTTGTCACTGCCTACTCCTTAGGGCTGAGGGTCACTTAGCTCACTTTGTGCCTAAGGCAGGACTACAACTCAACAGTCTCCCAGTTTCAAACTTGATACCTGAACCACTACACCAAACTGGCTCTCCAGATGGCAATGTAGAACAGCATGTAACAGTAAATCATAATATATTTTGTTGACCTCTTGTTTGTTCAAATATATGAACCCAACCAAAAAAAAAATCAAAATTGGAAACCTTGAACAATGGGGAGAACATAATGTGCAGTGACCTTATTTGGACAAGATAGAAATTCCAAGCTGTTTTTCCCATATTTATATGACTAATTAAATGTTAATGGTCCCAGATGTGTTTATGGTTAGTGAAATTTGCTCAGAGTCATGACATTCTTTTATTGGGTCTGTCCTGGTGGAAACTGGGACATCTGTCACCAGGGCTTATTTCCTCACTGCCATGTGACTGTCAAATTTAATACCATATTTCACCTTCCCCCCATGCGTCAAAGGTATGTTTGTGTGTGCATGTCAGAGAGAGAGCGAGAGAGCAACTGCATTATATTGCAACACTTGGTATGGATTGAGGAACTAACTTTGTCCCATGGCTTACAGTCTTCAAGAGTGGCATGGCTTGCATCATTCATCGGCATCTCAAATTGTTGCCAGGATGCTTTGGACCAATGGTTCGTGACTGTTTTTCCATAGAAAACAAGTGAAATTGAAAATGTATTTCCACACTACTGATGTAAATTACATATTTTTCTCCTTACAACGATCCCTTTATCACAAAGGTTACCAATCTGTTTCACCCAGTAAACATAATTTTGAAAGCCTGAGGAATGATTTTGAATGATCACTTACAAATCTCCCAATTATTTGTAAATTAATGAATGATACAACCATTCATACTTTGTATTAATCTTGGAGGTTTTTTGTGTGTGCATAAGTAATCACTTGCAAACAAAGCACTACAAAGAGCTGAGAGAAAGGCTATTTTTCTTTTACTTTTTAGAAATTAGACAAATTAAGAAAAAAAATATGGCAGGAAGCCTGGTAGATACCAAGAAAGATGGTTATGGGTACCAGCTAGGTACTTGAATCTTAACACTTTTTCATTTATGTAGCTATTTATGTAGCTTTTTTCTCAATAATTGGAATACGATAGTACCTTCTATTAAAAATATACTTATAAAATTTATTCTGTTCAAAGGCTGACAGAAAAACAGCTTACAAAGAAACAGTGGTAAATAAGAATCTGCATGTTCTCCAGATCTAAAGTCAAAATCCAAGTAATAAAAATCTTTTTAGAGGCCCAATATTGCATGAGAATGAAAGCAAAATGAACAATTCCAGGTTCAGAGTTATGAGGAAGTCAGGTTAGCTAGACTGATATCAGACACTGTTTCAACATTGGTCTGCCACAAACTAATATTTCTGTTTTAAGGCCCCATTGAGGTTTAGCTCTTAGCCTTTCAAAATTAATTTACACTTTTTGTGAACATAGATTCACTCATGAGTAGGCTTGATATACTTGAGGAATTCTTTCCTACAGGCTACTCAGCCTGAAAAGTCCTTGAACTTGGTGTCCTCAGCATTCTGAAATCCCAGCAAGCCTCCGTGTCTGCATTTGGATCGTGTGATGACCCACACAGTTATACAAATTGTTTTGTTTTGCAAAACTCACTGAATCATAAATTATCCATACAGATTACATTTGCACAATATATCCAGTTAAAATGTTCACTTTGCAATTTGGTACATTATGTAACTACAGCTGTGCCATACCTTTGAATCTGCTGCTGTACCCCCTTGTCCTTGTGAAGGTGATACCGGGGAGCTGCCCTTAACAAGTCTACACCAGCCGATTTCTGAAGCTTTTGTTTCATTCTCAGAAGATGATTGCTTCGCCTGTCTTTAGATGGGGGCAGCAGTATACACTTGGTAAACTAATAAGGAAATAAAAATTAGCCTAGACTATGATTATTGTCACTGTACAGTAATGTACATTAATGCCTACATCTAAATTGTGCCTTCTAAAAAAAGATGGAAGAGTAGAGCTAACGAAATCTGCAACGCTGCAGATTGTTTTATTTTTCTCTCCTCAGTAGCAGTGTCCTCATGTTTTCTGCAGTATGATAAATGATAGAAGCAGCACTGGGAAATTTTGGAAGGATTGCATAGAAACAAGGCACCTGTATAAAATGGAGTGACAGAGGCCCAATAAATGTCTTGCTTGAAAGCAGCAAGATTAAGTTTTTGCAACTTTGTGAGAGACATTTGAATGAATGTTGGATCTGCCATGTTCATCCTTTCACTTCTTATTCTGGATTCCCTTTCTTGATATGGAAATTAGGGTATCTCATGTTTGGTATCCAACATTTTATTATAAGTTATTATCTAGTGACATTAACCTAGTATCTGTCTTGATAGGTGCCCAGCTTGCTATATACAGTAAAACTGTCTCTCCTCACTAAAATATATATTTTAAGAACTTTTTTTCCCTTCCAAACTAGTGAACTAGTTGGCATTTCCTCAGACTGTTTCTCAAGATAGTTACAATACAGGTAGTCCTCGACCTACAACAGTTCATTTAGGGTTTGTTCAAAGTTACAATGGCACTGAAAAAAATGATACGTGACTGTTTTTCACACAACCATTGCAATATCCTCATAGTCATGTGATCAAAATTCAGATGCTTGGCAACTGACTCATATTTATGATGGTTGCAGTTTTCCGGGGTCATGTGATCACCTTTTGTCATCTTCTGACATGCAAAGTCAATGGGAAGCGAGATTCACTTAATAACTTAACTACTACTAACTTAACTACTGCAGTGTTATTAACTTAACTACTGCAGTGATTCACTTAACCGCTGTGTCAAGAAAGGTCATAAAGTGGAGGAAAATTTACTTAACAATTGTCTCACTTAGCAACAGAAATTTTGGCCTGAATTGTGATTGTAAGTTGAGGACTACCTTTATAGAGAAATATACCAACTGATGAATCACTCTAGAAAAGTATAGTACACTGTTTACTTAGTCAGAGCTGAACCTTTTATCCCAAGATTAAATCCAGGTCATAATTCCAGCATTAATACAATATGACAATTTCTCATTCCTCTTATCTCTACAATGATACTTAGATTGAATCACTTGCTTTTAAAAATAAGCAGGCAGCCTCAACATATAAAATATTGCGCTATGGCTTTCAACAACATCTAATAGTATGACATTTGGTTTTGATGAGGTTTGGGAAACATCAAGTGATGCTGAAATTAGCATTTAACTTCTGATTAATGCATCTGCCAGTTGAAGATGGAGGACAAAATGGAATACTAAATTTGGTGGCAGTGACAGGGAAACAAAATAATTCAGATTTGTATATATGATTGAATATCTTCCCAACCAATTAATTGTTAAAAAAAATGACCATTTTAAGGTCATGGGGGAAAAGCAAATTTATTGAGAGTTATGACTCCCTTTTTCTGTCTATATCAGCTTGTGTAAAATTTTAGATCTCATCTCAGTACCTCGTATTTATCCCCAAAGATTCAGCAGATACAATAACATGACACACTGATCTACAAACTAATCATCTTGTTTTAGCATAATGTATAAACCCATCTTAATACTGTATATAAGTTAAGATACCTTGTAAACAGAATATGGGTTAAAAAGTAAAGCATGTTAATTAACGCGGATATGCAGGATGCACAAACATAAACTCAATGTGTCCGATGTCTTCACTGAGCTTAATAGGGTGGCCAGAGTCATGATGTCTCTTCCCGAGCTCTGTCCTTTCCCAACAGGGATACAATTCTCTTTATTATTTGTCTGGTATATACCAGTGGTGAAATGTAAAATTTGTTACTACCAGTTCTGTGGGGATGGCTTGGGGGGGGGTAATGTGACTGTGTGGGCGTGGCCAACTTTTTTTTTTACTTTTAAAACCATTTTTTTACAACCTCTTTGGATGAAGAGGTTGTAAAAAATGCTTTTAAAAGCCTCTGATGATCAGGCAACTCAGCTGGGATTGTCAGCTGAAGAGGTTGTAGAAAAAATGCTTTTAAAAATTAAAAAAAAGGCCTCTGATGATTGCACGGCTCAGCTGGTCATGGGGGGGGCAGAGATTTTTGTTACCGATTCTTCGAACCACCCGCTAACATCGCTACTGGATCAGGTGATCTGGTCCGAACCGGCAGCATTTCACCCCTGGTATATACTGAGACTGAAGGACATTTGTGGATGCACTACCCAAATGCTAAACATTAATTACTGTATAAAGGATTACAGTGCAAAAAGATTTTACAGACTTCATGCTTCCCAATTATTTATATTGTTTGTAACAATCATTAACTGTACAGCATTAGATCAGGCAAGGCTGGGCTTGTAAGGATAATTATTAACTTCTTAAAAAAATACACTTGGCAACAATAGTTCACTCTTATGTCACTTATTTTATAGGATGCAGATGCATGGTCCCGGTGTTTTATTAATACAAAATCTGCTATTCATTATTTTCCCCCTTTAGTTCACTAAAGAAATCACAACAGCCAGGTGACAATGAGGTTGCTTTTTAGACTTCTAAGCCTTTTAGCAGTGTTGAAACAGATTTTCACTTTTTGAGAAAGACTAGTTTGAAGAGACTTCTTTTCTTCGTATTGGGCTTCTGAAGTCTGGGTTAGAGGTCTTCGTTGCGATTAAACAGTGTCTCTAAATAGAATCCAACTCTTTAAAAAGATAATTGCTTTTGGTATAGCACACTAAAGGCCTCTAAAAATTTGTGGAGGGACCTAAATAAGTGGAATTCAGCTTTGTTCCTCACATTTGTCCATTGGCAAAATTGGGGGGGAACTATTTGCACCTTTATAATTCCATCAAGGGTAATTCAGAAGGAAAATCTTCAATGTGCTGGGTAAATCCAGGTTATCAAAGATAAACATTTTCCTTGAATGGGGAAGGCAACAATTTCTATAAAGACGCTTATCCTCCAAATTTGATAAATAAAAAGTAACAGATCTTTCAAGTTGAACTTGACGCATTATGAAGGCATCTCTATTATTCCTTTAAGAACATTTCACCATTTGGTTGTGTAAGAAAGTTAGCACTCACCCATCTCCTAGAAGAATGAAATATTCTCGGAAATATTACAAAGGCAGAATATTATATTTCCCTGGATGAGAAATGGAGAAACATGTTTTTTTTTAGGCAGAAAGCAGAGTCACTCTTAATAGTCCTCACCCTCCTCAATAGTCCACAGCAGATGTCAGCACTTAAGAGATAAAGAGATGGCTAGGTCTATTAATAAGCAAATACCATCACCCAAGATCCAACAAAGGTAGGATTAGCTCTCAGCCATAATAAGAATTGCCCAAAACCCTCTTCATTACATCATCACCTAGTAAGATTCAACCAAGCCTGGGACTCAAGACAACCTACAAAGTTAGCCCTGCTTGACCCCATGGGAATCTGACAACCAGAGTACATTTTTTACACAGGAATAGGAAGCTCCAAGGCAGGGCCTAAGAGAGGGTATAAATCTCTCTCTCTCACCCATATGCTCTTTTTGCCCAGGACTTGAAACCATGTGGTCCTGTCCACCATTAAACTATCTTCCCAAGCAGTTTCCGTGTTTCCAGTGTCTTTCTTCCCACTTGGACCTGAACCCAGATGAACATTTCTTCCAACAGTTGCTATTGTCATCTTCTGGAATATTTAAGAAGAAGAATACAGAGGCCTGACTAACAATATCCAAGCAAGAGGTGCACCCTCTCTGTAATGAACATTTACTGAAACCAACAACTTATTCAACAGGGACTGGCTGTACTGTTTTCATTGAAAATGATAGGTGTGATGGTTGACTTTCTTGATTTTTTCCTACATCATCCTTTTCATAGTATAATTCTTTTAAGATTTGACTTCATTAAAAAAAAAGAATTTATCATTTAAAATCTCCACATGTAAATCTCCACATGATTACTAGGCTGCCCCTTGTGGATTAGCATAATTTTTTTTCTCTGTTTCTAGGTTTTAGGCAGAGATTTTTAAGGGGAGGGATTTTTTCCCTAGAACTTCATAGAAGGGAGAACCTTTGACCAAAAGGCTGAGAAAGGTTCCAGCCAGGCCAACTAGGTCAGGATGTCTCAGGAGTCTCAGCCTGACTGGTGACAGGAAACACTTGGAAGAAGTGTCTGTAAAGTTTAAATTGGGAGTGGCTGGGGAATTTGGGGAGTTGAAGTCCACAAATCTTAAAGTTGCCAAGGTCTGAGACCCCTGTTCTAAATTATCTCCCCTCCCAGTCCCCTCTCCTCCTCCTATAATCTACATAACCTGGTAAGGCTCTTGTGGAATAGAAAAAGCAGTGTGATTCATAAGAAATATACTTCATACTCCTTGAGTTATGAGCAATTAGTCTCAGTAATTAGACTGTATTAAAACAAAATATTCTGGTTTTAGAGACAGCTATTACTCTGGAATTCCTCTTATTTCTTTGATCATAACTCGGTTTTCTGGAGGAAAGAATTTGGTATGACGATGATGGATCAGTTGGTACTGGCTTCGTTTTCTCTGTTCCTTCCAGCTGAGACTTAAATTCACACCCAAGGTGATACGTAAGAGATGTAAAGGGAGGGGAATTGGTCCTGAATCATCTAGATTTGTCATGTTTTGGTTAGGCACATTCAGTCAAGCCTCTTACTATTACAACAACTAACAACACTAGAAGGGTGTGTCTTTTCTTTCCCATCCTGTATGCTGATTTCTTTGCTTCACTTAAGAGTGTATGTGAAATTGAGTCAGTATTCTGGCAATAATCCCATAACTATAACCTTATTCTGTAATTTAGTCATACTGGGGGCATGACAGTCTTAGTATATATCAGTGTTTCTCAACCTTGGTAGCTTGAAGATGGGTGGACTTCAACTCCCTGAATCCCCCA
>JANHZT010007708.1:243870-255020 GCA_032468215.1 Stegonotus admiraltiensis | reverse complement strand
GCTGGGAAAGATTGAGGGCAAAAGAAGAAAGGGATGACAGAGAATGAGGTGGCTGGATGGAGTCACTGAAGCAGTAGACATGGACTCCAGAGGATGGTAGAGGACAGGAAAGCCTGGAGGAACATTGTCCATGGGGTCGCGATGGGTTGAACACAACTTCGCAACTACCAACAAATATTCTTACCCAAATGGCCTGGATTAGACTTTTATGCTCAGATTTCTGGATCTCTATTTATGCATATCTCCTTCACGTTAAATGCCGCTTGTCCTTCCTTTTGTCTGCCAATATCTCTTAAGTAAGTTGTATCATCACTCGGTTTTGAATTCCGTTTTGTCCCATTATGATTCAGGAATACCTACAAAACCATTTTGATCTTCCTGAATTAAGACTTCCAGTTCTTCCTCCATCGCTGCTTGCAAGAATACCACAGTAAAGAAATAATAATAAAAGTCAGCTGCTTAAGGCAACCACTATACATCTAATTCACACAGCCTAATCATAGTTCTCTTGCAGTATGGACTTATGCTGAATACAGAACTGCCTGAGGAAGTCATTGAATGATGGGCTACGATAACTTATCAAGAAGATGCTGTGGCCCACTGTTTGAAAAACATTGTCAAAGTATCTTTCTTAAAATTGCACAATTTTATTTATTCCAACACAGAAATCCATTTCTGCAATTTGTCTTCTCTAATCCTGATGCTGTAAATAAGTCACATAAGTTAATTTCTCCTACAACAGATCTTTGAAGGCTATATGTAAACGGGAAAGCTATCAGGTTTTCCATTTCTGCTTTGTGACATCCCAAGAATTAGCTGGAATCAATTTTCCAGGCTTTCATTCTGGGGTCTGTGTGTTCATGCACAAATGTAGGTATGAGCAAGTGAAAGGACAATCTATGGTAATTCACCTACTCTTCACCTGGGACTTCAAAAAGCAAATGTGCGAATAAGAAGGAAGAGCAGGCTTGGACAGGAGTGACAGGAGAAAAAGCAAAAGGAAATCAGCCGTTATCTCTCAGCTATATTTACATCTTAATGCCTTCCCATTTCACAAGCGACAATGAACACTGCTGTTCAGTTTGGAAAGAACAAAGCCATTTCTGCTTTCGGCTGGGGGAGGTCAAACAGGTCACCTAGTTTCACAGAATGATTCAAAACCTATATAGGTATATTTGGAACTGAACAGGGTGTGTGTGTGTGAAGCAATGCATTTTGAGTAGATAATAGAAACAATGAAAGTTATATTGAAGCCTAAGAATAAGAAATTGATTTAAATTCACCTATTGTAAGAGAAAGCCAGAAGTGATTTCATTTTATTGTACTCTTTCTACATGTTTGGTTTTGATTAAATTCCTATCTTAAGTATTAGGGTTTCTTAGTTTTCATCTTTTTAGTTTTTTAAAAAAATCTAATCAAGTTATCTTTTTTAAAAAAAGGAAAAGGCATCGCATTTTGTAAACTTCTGCTGAAGCTATGTTTTAAATTGTATAATACTCTGAAATGCAATTCACATTGAGGAATATTTATGTATGGCCTAAAAGTGGGAGGGCAGGTTTTGAGTATTCCCTCCCCTTCACAACTGGTGGCCCCAAAACAGCTTCTTATACCGCTATCAAATCTGTTTCTTGTTATTGCTCTTCATGGAAATCCAGCAGCTGCTGGCACAGCCCCTTCATTTTATCTTGTCAGCCCATTTTTGATTGCCTCTTCACAAATCTTTCCTCTTCACAAATCTTTACACAAATCTCTTCAGCCTGAAAAGGCTCTTTTTTACATTTTTTACATTTATTGATTGAACAGATTTAACCCAACCAATGTTAGGATTTAAAAGGTTATTATAAGAATAAAAGGCAGTGAAATCATAAATAAAACTATACATAGTATGAGGGCAAATAAATAAAACTTTAAAAAATCACTACACTAACATATTATCAAGACATTAAGACAACAGAAACAATCTAATATTTAAGATTCCTGGAGGAAAAAAGGAAACCCACAACAAGGCACCAAGCAAGTCTTATTGGGATTGGTGTCCATAAGCAAATTCCCAAACTGAGAAGGTTAAGAAAGAGAACTGTAAAGCTGATCAAAATACATATTGGACAGCTGACCCTCCTTTAGATTTTCTGACTCCAAACTGTTCAAGAAAATATCCCAAACCTTTACCAGCCATGTCATTTTGACGGGAAATGAACATAAATTGGGCAAACTCAAGAGTTCAACTGACCTATGGTTAGGTCTTAGAATATTAAATAATGGTAGGTTAAACTGTGAATTTTTAACTGTGGACTTTTTGTATGCTGCCCAGAGTCACTGCATGTAAATTGGGTGGATATTTGTTTGATAAATAAACTACATTAAAAAAAATCAAGTCATCGTAGATGTTCGCTATCACATATATCTTCCAAGAAATATGAATAGTAACTTCTCCTTCAATCACCTTACTACTTCATAAAACGAGCTGCTGCTAAGCAGACAAGCAACCGCCTTATGCAATAGACATAGGGTAGTACGAAATGTCAAAATCAACAAATTATGTTATTTAATTTGTAATTGCATTTCACCAATAGAGACAAGGGTGTCAATAATTTTTTTCCATTACGGGCCAAAACCAACATGGATGTCTTTGATTATAGTCATTCTGAGTTGAATGGGGAACAGTCATAGGCAGGAACTATTTGCAGCTCTGACTCAGGCAGCAAAGTATCTTGGGTCAGCCCTGTTCCCACGCTGGCAGGCCTGATTCATTCAGTCCTTCTTTAGTTCCATTTCCTACTCTATATGGTGGCCCAGTTTTTCCTACATCTCCCATCCCATGCTGAATTTGTTTTTTTCTGCCAGATTTCAAATAATGTTGGGTCCTTTCTCTTAAATTCTCTCCTGGGTATCATTAATACTATTATATTCAATAGAATATGGCAGAAGTATATTGTACCCTGAGGGACTAAGAACTTATGTTGTAAGCTCTTGGGTATATCTGGGCTGAAATCAAACATGTTGGGAGGTGTTTTATGGCTACATTTTATGGGACTGTTATGCAGATGCTCAGCAGATGTTCTTGGATCATGCTGGTAGATCTTAAAGATGGCTAGCAGACCTAGTAAGAAATCAAAACCAGCTTCTCTGTGCACAGGCTGATGATGCCTACTACATCATTAAGAATTCCTAATGTTCCTGCTTGTATAAAATATCAGCCTTCACCATCTTGGTACCCTCCAGAGATGATGAATGGAAAGATGATATTGGCTGGGAATTATGGAAATTGACATCCAAAGCACTGCAGAAGCTAGAGAAGCTAGGAACAGCTGAGATTCATAATCCAGTTGTGCATTACTATAGCTGTTAAGCAATTACCCAGAGGTTGTAAGTGATCACATATGATGAAGCAAGTAATAGAAAGTTAAAGCATGCATCTTGAAGCGAAGGAACTAATAGCAGTTTAATTCATGCTACAGCTATACAAGGATTGGTGCAGAGCTTTGCTGGTGAGTTTCTAATACAGAATTCATGCTGGAAAAAGGTGGCTTTAAGGGCAACCTAGCACTAATGATTGTTAAAATCAGAATATTGCGGTTAAATGAATGTATCGCAGATTAGTTTTTCAGGAAAGCTTCTTATGCCCAGCATTTATGTCTTAGACCTAGGGTGACCCAATCTTAAGGCACAAATAATGAACACCTTCTGTTCCCTTACACAGATATAGTGACACTGAAATCTTTAGCATTCCTGGTCAGCACAGCCCACTAGATTTTCAATTCCAACACACCTGGAGGTCACCAAACTGAAAAAAAGTTTTAAAATTTAAATATAATTTAGACCAGACATATCCAACCCATAGCCCAAGGGCTGAGGTGGCTTTGGACAGCAATTAATGCAGCTCCACAAGATTATAAACTTTTAACATTATTATGTGTTATTTATATACATTAACTATATTATATATTTTAAATGTGGCCCAAAATAAATCCTCTTCATTCATTGCAGCTCAGGCAAGCCAAAAGAATGGACACCTACAATTTAGACCATTGACTCAAGACTTCTAGTTCAGTTCTTTGTTACTTTGTCAGAACTGATCCTAGTTGAAAAGAGATGAATAGGTCCGGAATAGTAATAAATGCAGAAAAGCACCAATGTACAGATTTGAAAATTGGTAGAATTACATCAAAATAAGGGATTTGTAGCCTAGAATTATCACTGCTCTCCCAGACAGCTTTTTATACAAAATGAAAGTTGCATTTGCAGCTAGCACTGCCTTAACCCTTAGTTTATAGTAGTGAAAAAACTTTGTATTACAGCAAATGTTTTGAGATACAATTTAGCTAGTAAAAGGCAGTACGTTTTAGAGCACAATTGTAAGACAATTTCCTTAGAAACATTTGTCTGTCTATATGTGAACTTCTATATATGCATGTGTAAATACACAACTTTTTTTTTTTTTAAATAGGGAATCAGTTTAGGTTTTGCCCCTTGGGGGAGCCTCATTTCTCAAACAGCGGGGAAACACTGAATGCGGGCGGAGATTCCTTTGGCCACCGAAAGCAGAGATTCTGGCTGGATCTGCGACTGGGGGAACAGGAGGAAGTTAGAAGCCGTTGCTGCATCACAAAGACTGCAAAAGAATACTGATGAAATACAAAGCCTCCCATTCTCTGTTCTGAATCCTCAATGTGCACAGCTGTATGTTCTGGCACATCTGCACCTCCTGAGAAAAACAAGCAGCAACCCCCGCACTCTTCTCCAGGGAGGCATGCTTTGCATTAAACGTCTTGGGGGCTTAACTATTTGTTGCATGGAGTCATTCCAGGGCACTGAATTCATTGGCCTCTCACTATCTGGCCTGGCACACTAAAAGTGTCTGTTGATAGAACAGATACTTTTCTCTAGTGAAGAACAGGAGCTCCACCCTTTTAGGGTATTTGATTAAGACATTGCTATTACTAAGCCCAGCCTTTTTTTTTTTTAATAACATCCACTTCCCACAGATATTCAAATTCAATTCACAAGGATGGAATGGCTTTCTTTACCCCCCACCCCCAAAATTTAGAGCTAGTAATAACTAGTCAATTGCCAAATCAGGGAAAACCAGTCACAGCTTGTCCTTGGCATAAAGGGGTGCACTTGGCTGAGTACCTAGCAACCTGGTTTGGACCTAGAAGCTAAGGAGGTTTGTGCTGGATTAGTACACATGTAAGGGTCATCGGACAATTAACTAGCAAACAGGAAAACATTCCCAAAGTTGACAATGCTAAACTATACGATTGTCCATATATTCAGTAAACTCTCAGTGAAGCTCAACTTTTCTTTTTCTTTTTGCTGCTTGCAACAGAGAGAACTTTTGCAAGTTCCTCACTGGAGAAGCACACATGCTGCTTCGTTGCAGGAGAAAGGAAGCAACCAAAACAGCTGCAAAAATGTAAACTGCACTTCTTGGTTTGTGCAATCTCTCCCGCTAACTGAAAAGTACTGTCTTAATGCAGATGTTAAAAGGAGTGATGAAATTTCTTTTCAGTAATAGCCTTCTAGAATAAACTGTGACCTCTTAACTTGTCTTGGTGATCGCCTAGGAACCTGTGATTTGCGTATACTTTATTTCAGGGTGTTGAATGCCATTGCTCTGGGAATATACAATTTGAGACTATAGTTCCTATAGGTTCCAGGTAGCTTGGTCAGCATTAAAGATGATAGGAATTAGTATTTGAAATGTTTGGCAAAAATCAAGTCCCTCATCTTTAAGCTGGCACACTAGAGAAGAAGTGTGTAAGATCATCATCTCAAAAATAACCATGTTCATGTTAAATCATTCATTTATGTATTTATTCACATATGGATTCTTACTATCTGTATATATTAATCCATGTAACATTCCTTTCACTTGTTCCTACTAACACAAGCAATATTCTAGATAGTATTCCTTTCTTTAAAGAGGTAAGAGAGCATTTGAAGAAAGTTTGCAATTTCTTTGAATGAGTGAATGACGTATATTGGACAGGCAAATACAGTATTCTATTTTGTGCTAGCCCAATAGGTTGAAGACAGTATCTTTTAACAGCTCCTAGACAATTCTATGTGTACTCTTTATGTATATCACATGTAAACAATGCACAAATTCATTTTCATGGATGTATTTGGATAATTTGTCATGTGTTGCCCTTGGACAGATATTCCCTCTGACTGTTTGGAGGGGTCTCATTCCCTCATTAACATTTGGATCAGAGGGAGGGAAAAGAAACAAACTTTCCAGATACACCCACACTGTCATTCTCTAACAGTGCATAATCTGTGGATCAATGCATCCAGATTTGAATTCGAGGGCTCTGACAACTGTGAAATTATGCTATCCCACTACCTGCAGTGTTTCTCGAGTACCTGAATGGTGAACTGAAATATTCAGTTGAACAAGACCTCTTGAGAAGTTTCATCCCTTAATTCCAACATTATTTTATCGAAAGAAAGAAAGAAAGAAAGAAAGAAAGAAAGAAAGAAAGAAAGAAAGAAAGAAAGAAATTATGTGATAAAAAAGGATAGATCTGATGAGGCACCTCTCATAGACTTTATTCTGAATTGGCCTCATTTGCCCTTCAGGTATAGAGTGGAGCCTTGGCATGTATAGTCCTGGACTGCAGCTGCTGAAATCTCTTTACTACTGGCGATGCAGGATCAGGTAGAAATTGGTTTCAACATTGTCCTTGCGTTGGTTGTACCTATTATGTTACCTCCGTACTATTTGCTTAAAAATATGGCAGCAAAGCAAACCTGCTGTAGCGAGAAATGAACACCGTGGGTGGGACTTCATAAAGCACGTGGAGGTCTCCCAATCTTTTTTCCATCTGTTCTCATCCTAAGAAGTTGGATAATATCACCATTTCAGTCTTAATAAACCAATCCTCTTTTTTTTCAGCCAACAGATACTTTAGTCTATAAATGATTTAGAAGGCAGTAGAATGATGAGCTAGGATTTTTATTACCTTTTGAAGGCTAGTTAGGCAGTTCTTTCTGTCAGGTATACATTAGAGCCGCAAGCATACAGTTCTAATGTAGTTGGCCTAAATAATGCAGATTCCACTGCCATATCAAAATGAGCAAGCTTTCTGGAGACACTGACCTTCTATGGTCTGTTTTCCAGAGGTTTTTAAAAAACTTTTTCACCTTTATCTTACCTCTTGGGTAGAATGGTAGCAAGGAAGTTAAAATATCTTCCAATATTACATGTTAGTTTTTACTAACAATTTTGCCATAGGCCAGCATTCAAACCAAAAGTTAAAGATGAAAATATGGCAACCAGAAGGGATTCCTGGGCATTTTATATAAAACCTTTGGCTAAACAATTTCCCTACCTTCGTAGCACCATAACAGGCAATTAAACTTTTCTGTACTGTTAGCTATCCAGAAAGAATAAAATCACCATTTTTTGATTGAGAGCAAGTTGATCAGTAACTCTGTTGTTACGTTGTCTGCTGTTATTCTTACTTGAGCTTTCCTGGACAAATTCTGTATTAGCAAAGTGCATTTGCTTCACCTTTAAAGGCATCTTTTTTTAAATTTCAATTTGACGAATCCACCTTCAAATAGTCCCACGGAAGAAATTTTCACAGGAGGGAGAAAATGATTGTTCCACTATGCTTTTAAACTATAGCATTTAAACTATAGCCAATGAAAAATTGTCATTTTTTTTCTACACTTGTTTGATCTAGGAAACACCCTAAAAACTATTTTGCAAATTGACCTGGTAATAAAAGGTCAAAAAATGAGTACTGAAATTTGAACCAGGAATTTCCCCACCTATTTCAGTTGCTTGAACTTTAAGCAGAACTCAAGTGGTATTTTAATTGTTTTTACATTACTGTATTGCATGTTATTGCTGCAAGATACTATAAAGAGAAAAGAATATTTGAATATATTCTAGTGAAGGTAGAGTTATTACTTGGATAATGAAAGGGCTAGCTCTTTTGGTCTTTTTGTCATGTATTTGATTCCATTTTTATATTCCTAGAGCATTTGAATAGGATAAGGTTGTTCAGACCATTTATACTCAGCTCCATGAGGCTCAGTGCTGCAAGATCTCTCAGGAAAGTTATCACCTTTCTTCTGACAACAAAAACAGCATGCGTATTTAGCAAAAATGTCATTCTGCCCCTGCAGCCCCTTGCTGTGAACTGATTAGGCTCTTAAAAAGAAATAAGACTAATGCATTCACTCAATCAAGAGCTAAGAGTGTGGCTGGAAAAAATATCCTAATTCTAGGAAGGTCATCAGCTGTAGGTTATAGAAACTGGTGTTTTACATCCTACTTTCTTATACTATGAATGAACATTATTAAGCACTTTTCTCCTCCCTACTGAAGCTAGTCTTCATAATCTAGTCTTTTTGTCTATCCACTTCTTTTGGAAATCCTATTCATTCCATAGTTCCTGTAAGGCACAGGTGAGGAAACTTGGTGCTTGGAGCTGTATACAATATTTCTGGGGAAGGCCAAGAGCTGCAGTGGAACAGCCAATGACGCAGAGCAGGTCGAGCTGCATCATAGGCATGGGCAGCGCCAGCTTACATGGATGTTTCTTAATCACTCATCACCAAATGGCAAAAACTATCACTCAGAGATAAAATGAGATTCTGTATACTACAAAAAAGAGCCCCTGGTTGCCCAACTTTGCACTACTAAGTTATACTCACTATTCATCACAATTCTACCAACTAAATTACTTTTTTCCAGGTAGCTTTGTAAAGAAGGCGGCACTGATGATTCTCTTACAGTTCAGAGCCTTGTCAGGTAGAACAATGGCATCATCCGTAGTTTCTTCCTCAGAAACATGCAACTAATTAAATGCTACCCCTATGGTAATATTTTAAGATGCAGAAAACTATAATGGCATTATGATTTGTGCGTTCTCCCAAATGTGACCGAGAGATATGCACAAGGTTTCACTGTTTAATGCCTAAGTATATGAAAGTCAGAAGTGCCCTTCTCAACAGGAAGCGGAAAAGCAGTACTTCTAGAAGAAAATATAACAAGTAACTCTTTTGTATAGTATCATAATGTACATTATTACTTCCTCTGCAATTTACTTTATAAACATCCTGCATAAACAATTGTTGTTTTTTACTAAATAGTGGCCATTAGAATAATATCAATGAAAACCAATAGTTTTTTCAACATTGTCCAATTAGAAATGGAAATCCAAAATTGCTGGTTTTTATCTAGCATGCTCAGATGGGCATGAAAGGGGTTGTTTACATGGCAATCTTCAATACCTTTTGATATAGTGGTCTGCCTGAAGAGTGAGTTGGAATTAAGCCATGGTTACCATTCATTGTATTACAGTAGATTGCAGGAAACTCTAGATGAAAGAATCTATTCTGAGTTAAATGCAGGGCAACCCTCAATATAATACCAAGTCTAGAAGTAATGCCTCTTCCAGAAGTGTCCACAAGGAAATCAAGAGGAAGAAAATGCATTGTATCGGAGAGACATAAGCTCCCCACTCCCTTTTCTATGCATTGTGATAGTGTCTGCAGGTGACCTTTGAAAGAGATGAAACTTGCTTTGCAAAGGTACAATGCCGTTTTGTACTTTTTGACAAAAGCACCGGATCCTGAATCTTTTCATCAAATTGAGTTAGGATTAAAACTTGCTTCTTTGAAAAGAGCAGTTCCTGCTTCAACTCTGAACCTTTGAGTACCGGTTCCTATGAGGAAATGTTACTTTCCACCAAAACAAAAACACACAGGTAAACAATGTGTGAAGAAATGATTGAATGTCTTCTGTGGGTTTATGGCCTGCTCATTGTCATTTTACAACACAGTACCAACAACAGGACGTTAAGGAGTTTCCTAGACTTCATCAAATCTTATAGATGAATTTGAGGCCCATATAGTCCATTGGCAGGAGATCTATGTCTGTATTGAAGATCTGTGTCCAATCCATGTAATAGGACCAAGGTTTAAGAACTAAAAGAGATTTGTGCATGAGGGGAAGTAATGTTTCAAAACATTTCATTCATATGTGCTTTCCTATTTAGATCTCCAGAATAAATACCACCAGAATACTGTTTTAAATCTGTGTTCCATATACAGTGCCCACACTTTGAATTAATGCTCCTCTGCATGTAAAAACATGACAGGCCTGTGACAGATTTAATTTGCTTTTAAAAACTACCAAATCTGACCTTTTAATTATCTTGCAAATCTAAAATTAAAATAACTCTGGGATGATTATCTACTCCCTTATTAAGCCACCGCTGAATATTACAAAACTTTGAAGTAACATTTGATCAAAAGTTGATATGCAATCAAAATTGGTAAACAGAACAGACGAACAAGATGATTTTATGTTAAAAGCTAAATAGTGGTTTTTCTTTAAATAGTGAAATTAAATGCTATTTAACTAATGTCAATGGAAGACACTATTTGCTAAGCTCTTCACCAGGAGAAACCACAGTGGTCTATCAGTTTCCAGTGAACATTTTGTCTTTTTCATATAAACCAAACAGAAGACAAATTTAAACAAATCTAGAAGTTAATGGTACTGCCAGAGTCCTGAAACCTGATTATAGTTATTTTTTTGTGAATAAGGATTCATTTTCTGCTTGTATAATGTATTAACTCCCACATTGTTTGATAGAATAGACAGTGAAAGGGGAATGCTGGAGACATTAAATAAGGTTACTTCCAAATAAGTTTGGAGCAGATTTGTTATAAAGAGAGCCTCTTGTTTGCTGTTATTGCTTTTTGGATGCTGGGCTTGTTTGCTTTTTATTATACTGATTATTTTAATTTTCTTTTGAAGAATGTATGCCACTGAGCCCTGTTTAAATTGGACCAACATCTAAGTTCCAGTAAATAAATAAATAAATCCGAATGGTTGACGCTGGTACTAGCTGTGGATTTCTTGTCCCTCCCTTTATAAAAATAAATTATGTGCCTTTCTTTTAAAAAAATGCTAGGGAATTGGAAGTTAGGCTCTAGTACAGTGATGGCTAACCTTTTTGCCATTGCGTGCCAAAAGCAGGGGGAGTGCGGGGGGGTTGCACACATGAGTGCCCACACCCATAATTCTATGCACCCCACCCCAGCGTATGTGTGCGTGACCCCCCCATGCTTCCCTCGCTTTTGGCACGTGATGGCACAGCGGGCTCGGTAGGCCCGTTTTT
>JANHZT010007708.1:231586-243770 GCA_032468215.1 Stegonotus admiraltiensis | reverse complement strand
TTCCAGTGGGCCCAGAAGGCCCGAAAATCAGTTGGCCAGTGCACGCATGTGTGCCAGAGCTGAGCTCGCATGCCCACTGATATGGCTCCGCGTGCCACCTGTGGCACCCATGCCATAGGTTCGCCATCATGGCTCTAGTACTACAAAATCTTTTCTTAACTTCATCAGGATACTTCCTATATACAAGATGTGGCTAGAGCAAGCACAAAGGTAAAATGAATCTTTTTTTACTTGGGCCTCAAGGAATCTAAGCCCACCTTTCCCACTGGGGCATTTGCAACTCCTGAAATTTCCATTCAGCATTTTCAATGGGTTGGGGATTCTGAGAGTTTTAATCCAACATATCTGAAGAGAAATAGATTGAGAAGATTGGTTCAAAAAATGGCTAATAGAAAGCATCTAACCCATAGATTTTTTTGTTTTTGTTTTTAAATAGCAGTGCAATCCTCTATAGGTCTATGTAGAAGCATATTCCATTGAGTTAAGTAATCAAATGTTGCGGAAGTGTGCATAGGTTTGTTGCAGAAACGTGTTGTAACAGAAACATATGGACAATCTTGATTAATTTAAAATAATTGGTATAACTCTGACAACTCTGGTATAACTCTGACAAAGCTTAGAATGTTTTAAATAAAGGAGATACTCCCAGAAAGCAAAATATGGCATCATACTAATAATCTGCTTTGCTTTATCAAGTTAATATGACCATATCTTTCTTAATTTGCAAATCTCACATTTTAACATTTTAACCAAGTTTTAGCAAATAAGAAGCAAAATCTGACCATTATGCAATGTCCATATCATTCTTAATTATAGCACCCATATACATTATATGTATCTTTTATTCTGAACTACTGTTCCGATTCATGTTACGTCCATGTGTTTTCATTACATCCAAACATTACTCATTTCATTGAGTAAGGAATAGGGTATTGCCAGATATTTTAACCCATTTTTTCAATATTTACACCATTATTGAATATCTATTTAGAGCAGAGGTGTCAAACTCAAGGCCCACGGCCCAAATAGGGCCCATGGGGTGCTCAGACCTGGCCTGCGGGACCGCCCTGGAAATAGCGTACCGGCCCACACTTCCTCTGCCAATGAAAAATGGAGCTTTGTTTTCTGCTGTGACAGCCTCTTGCAGCCCTCTGTCAGTGAAAACAAAGCTCCATTTTGACTGGCAGAGGACTGCAGGAAGATCCCCCCAGCTCCACCCAGGCCACCACAGTGACGAATGTCACCCCAACACTCGTGACATTGAGCTGGCCAAGCCCATCCTGGCCATGCCCTCCCGGCCCTCCAAGGTCAAACAAAACCCTGATGCGGCCCTCAATGAAATCGAGTTTGACATCCCTGATTGTATTATTCCCAAGGGCATGCATAGACAAAGAAGAGTGTGATCTATTTTTGAAAGGCTATCAGATCCCTTTCTGAGCAACATATCCTTATTCCCAGACACAGTTGGGTAAAGTAATGCCCACACAGGCAAACCAGAACAAGGCATTGCACTAAGTGATCACATTTATTTGAATATTTTGTGTGTGTGTTCTAAAATTGGTTACAGAATAAATACCTGCATCTTATAACAGGAAGTCCATTTTTTTTAATACAAAGTGCTTGTTAGAGGAAGTTGCATCAACAAAACACAGGAAGCCATGTGTGTACTTAGGCACACACTTCCCTCCTGGAAACTAAAACAGATTTTTAATTTTTTTTTAAGTTTCTTTTCCCTTTTTTGTGCATTTCATTTCCTGCCATTGTGTATTTACAAATCTCTGAAAGAAGAAAAAAATGCCAATATGTACGATACGTGGCCTTTTAACACACAAAAAAAATCAGCCTTAAAAAAAAACCTCTACAAGTGTCATTTCTTAATGAATCAATGATAGAAATTTGTCTTAAAAATGGGAAGGAAAAAAATAATTAAAAGGAAAACCAAAGAGCCCAGACTTTGAAATAAAAAGGATCATCTGTCCCTTTAAGTTTTCCCCACAGGAAAGTAGCAATATCACATGATCCAAAGCAAATACTTGATTGAAATTCTTGTTAATTTTTTCCCACAGTTTCCCATCCCCGACCTGATAGAAAGAAAGGAATTTTAAAGAATTAGAAATAACAGATGACAACAATGCCCCACTGTGAATCTGGCATGTGGTAGGGATAGATGGAAATGGATTTGATTTAAAACAATAAAAACTAGATTGAAAAAATTCAAAAATCAACAGGATTCTACCAAAACCAGATGGTTAACTGGTGACATAGTGTTTGGTGGAAGGCTGACCATAAACTCTATAGAAATCCTGGCGTCCATGTTGCTGAGATGCATCAATCCATTCTCTCACTGCCAATCCTGGAAGCGACTGAGGTACAGATGGAGCAGGTGGGAGTGGGTGGGAATATTCCTGTGATGACACTGTCCATGGAAAGTGGCCGGATCGTGGATATGGCTGATGCCCACTGTGATTGGATACTGAGGAACAGTAACAGTTGTCCACTGAGCAGACAAGAATTTTGCGCCCACCATACTGGGACAGCACAGACTGCTGAGATGATGTGCTGTTGGGATAGTGAGAAGGGTTGAACATGGAGCTGGAGTGAACTGGTTGGGGGCCACTGGGGAGTCCTACTATGTGCTGCGTGGAGCTACAAGGCACCATGGGTTGTGCAGACTGGCCTTCACCAGCCGAAGCCCCCTGGCTGACGTACTGGTTGGCAACGGGTCCCGAGGATGGCTCCAAGAAGCTGGCTTCTGGGAAAGCTGTGGAGTGCTTGCGTTTCTCGGCTCCTGAGTTACTGACGCTGCAGGGATACATAGGGATGCTCTGCAAGAATGGCACAGGGGTACTGAAGGGACCTGAAATGAAACAGAGAAAATAGGTGACATCTCCATTAAACGTCACTCTGCTTTTTCAGCTGAGTGATTAAGTCAACAGCACAGATCCATATGTTTGCTAGTAATATAATCAACTCTGGCAGATAATGCCAAAGACAGACGTGATCTCAAAACTAATAGAAACTAGGAAAAGAGCCCCTGGTTATTCCAGCTATCCCTTGTATACTTTCCATAAAAGTAATGTCTAGGGGCCTCCTCCATTTAGATGGAGATGCCTGCTGGACTTCTGTTCTTATAATGAACAAATAGAAAGAGAAAATATTTTTCACTAAATGTTGTTATCTATAATCTGCGGGAAAGTTGGCAGGGTTTTCCAATATGCATAACAAAGTCAAACATAATTTTGATGCAGAACAAGGATTTTTGGAACCCAGAACAATGGGCTCAAAGGTTTAAGCTTTCCAATGTATTAATTTCTTCACCTATATAAATATAAAATGGAATGGGGGTTTACAATCCTGAAAGAGCTAGGGTGCATTCTTATAGTAATTTCCCCAACAACAGGCAAATGTGAAATGCTTGTCCAATCACCCAGTCTCATCCTTGCAATACACAATTTTCGATCCTTGAGGAATTTCCTATCATTTTGACCTAGTAATCCATTCACGAATCAGCCAAATTTGACTCTTGTATTATCCACAACTAATTAACCTCCTTGTTGGTCATTATTTCACTTCTAGCTTATTTTCTATTTACCTTTTCTCAATCAGATTAAGTGATTAATGATTATGTGATGAAAATAAATAATCTAATCCAAGGCAGCTTCTTATTCACTAACTTAAAGTAACAACAATTTCAACTAACATTTACCAGTTGGAGACTGAATAAAAAAAGGCCTATCAAGTCAAATAGGAAATACTAGCACTATATATTTATAATACGAATACTGTGCACCTTTACCAAAAATACGTGATCTGGGACACATACACATTAACAAGCAAACACTATTTATATTATTCCAGCAAGAAACACTTCACTGAAGACCAGGAAACTCAGTGAAAAGGCACTTTTGGTACATTTTCATCTTCTGAAGATTAGGTTGCTGGCCGTTTTCACGCATGATGCACTCTTCAAATATTATCCAGCGTATATAAAAATGGAAGCAGAAATGGAAACGAACCATTTTATGAAAAACCTCAAAATGCCCCAAGTCCCTGGAAATTGTCCTTTATGAGTAACTTACATTGCACTTGGCCCAACTGTTGATTCGGTAGCCTATAATCATTTGAGCATGAATCATTTACAAGTAACGGTAAATGGTAGCTTTGGATACATAAACCCCCCACCTACCCGACTTTGGCCTCAATGGAAATCTTTGACAATATGGTCTTACCTAAAATTTGTAGAAATTCTATTATTATATAAGTAATGGATTGGACAAAGTCGGTAAGTAAGGAAGCTATCTCTTTTCAACATGGTTATAATTTCAGAACAATATTAAGCTAACGTAAAATAACTCTCAGACACATAATGCATAGCAACATTTTTATGGAGATTCTCAGTCATCCAGGTCATGGTTGTTCCAAAGATGCTTTTTCAAGAGGCAACTGGACTTCCTAGTTTTTCCTTCCATTCCCCACCATCCAGTCAGAGCTGAAGCTTTTTGGATGAGAAGCGAAACGTTTTCAAAGATAAAACAGAAAGTCCAGTTGCCTCTTGAAAAAGTACCTTTGGGATAGTAACATTTTATTAACTATTAGGTTATAACAGAATACAAAATATAAAACACATAGTAGAAGTAATAGTAAAACCATGTATTAAAAATAGAATAAAAGAAACTGCAAATTGTACTTCCACGTCACCCCTCCAACTGACTTCAATCAGATCCACATATGTGGTTCTCAACTCTTTGCTTTGTTCAAATAAAGGGCCATATTATTATTACACCTGCATGTAATAATAATGTGCATAAATAATCAGGAAGTCTGCAATTGTGGCAAGATGTATTATTATTTAATATTAATGTGTTGAGTGGTTTAAAAAGATTTTTGGAGGTAATATCTTATACTGTCATTTTCTAATGAATTATTTCTATATATACATATACATATATTTGAAGAGACTGTACAGCATTTCATATTACACTTGGAACATTTGCCCATTTAATATCATCTCATAGAAGTATTCTTCTGATATACAAATATTTCCATATAAGCAGAGCATAAACATTAAAATAATTATTCACAAATATTAGAAATCAGGAATTGGTAACCTTTTCCGTCACCATTGCATGCTCTCATGCAGTAACACAGAAATCATTGATCAATATAATGAGTTGAAATCTAACGAGAATACAATGTTCAATGTTGAAATCTTAAAACTTGATGATTTCTCATTTTGGAGAATATAGAAATGCCATTCAGAAATGTCCTCAATGTTCTAGAGCCAAGGGGCAATATATTTATAACCCCTTTTCATCCTTGCCTCATAAATTTTAACCCATTAACAGCTATTCTGAATGCAGCCAAATTACAGCTGGTGAAAATAGCAGTCTCCAAATGTTTTGGATAATAATCTACACTCCTCACCCCCTGGTACCTGACAAATAATAATAAAAACATATTGGTTGCTACAGAATTACTCAGGGGAATCAGTAGTATAGCAGTAATTGGAATAATATCTTAAATAAAAGAGACCGTACCTCTTTAACTTCTTTCCTAGATTAAGGCCATACTCTATAGCACAGAGTAGAAATCCTATGGCCCTTCCAATGCTTTTGGATTACTAGTTTCAATCAAAATGGTAAATTGTGAGAGCTGGGAGTCTAATAACATTTGGAAGGAAACAGATTTTTCCATTCCTATTCTAGAGGTTAGGTAGAAAATAGCCAGATTGAGTTATTTTTCTAGGACTATTAAGACCACTGTGTACAAAAATGCAGAATGCCTTTTGTTTCTAAAATATACCTTAATACATATGGAACTAACAATATCCAGTGAAAATATCATGGGAAGAATATCATTTTGTGCCACATCCATGCCACAACTCCCTAACCCCTTTGAATTAAAATTAAATTGCCAATTAAAAAAGCAGCACACTGTAAGGAATGTAAGACAAATTAAAAGAAATAACACAAAAAATAAAATGTTATCCCCCCACTCCTAAAAATAGATAATTGGAAAACCACGTACAGATTTAAGATTGGGATCCAATCTGAGTTGGTCACTGGGACCAGAGGTTTAGTCTTCTGAGCTTTTGGACTCGTCTTGGAGTCCACACTCAGGGAACTTTTCTCTAGCAGAATGTGTGCTTTGGGCTATTCTATGCGTATCTATGTGATACCTGGTTGTCTGTAGCTTTTTAATTGTTGTTTGAGGTGTTGATGGCCAGCTATTAAGTCATTGGCTGATTTAAACTCTCTATTCTATAGAACCCAAATTCTTCTCCTGGGATTATTCACTGAAATACAGAAGCAAATCTGTGAATATGTTGTGCAGTCTCTTGCTTATTCTAGGGGAAGAGATATTAAACTCAATCCACAACACTCCCAAACCAAAAAAGGTCCTGCTCACATATATGTCACATTCCCATTACCCTGTTTCCTGTGGTTTCCAATTTTGAAAATTGGCAGCTCCCTCTCTCCGGAACATCATTCCCCCAGAGATTAGAACGGCACCCACTCTAATTCTCTTCTGGAAGGCGCTTAAGACCTGATTCTGCCAGCAGGCCTGGGGAATCCAGAGCAGGATGGAGCCCATTAAATGGCTGTGATTGGCTGTTGCTGGGGCGGGAGGTGGGGAGTGATTTTATTAATTTATTTGATTTTTTAAAATTAGTTTTACTGTTTTTAAATGTGGTTTTTATATTCTGTAAGCCGCCTTGAGTCGCCATGGGCGAATTGGCGGCAATGTAAATTTAATAAATAAATAAATAAAATAAAAAGATTTTTTTAAAAAAAAGGGAGCCGAAAGAAACTCTGTCCCTGATTCATGCCAATGGAAATTCAGTAGTGAGTATACAAATGATGAAATGTCATGGGAAGTATCACTCACCTTCCAGGAGCTTCCGCAACTGTTTTTCCTTCTTGGCAATCTCATTCAGGAAGAGCTTGGAATTGAGGTGGCCAATCTTAGGAGGGGGCAGACTGCCTCCCGTGCAGTTCTGAGTCCTTAAAATGAGCATTACAATCTATTACAACATTTTTTTTTTTACAAAAGCCACTGGAAAAATATCCACAGTACCTCTTATTAGGCTATCTCATTCTTTCTTACAGCTCCATCCTTCTGCTAATTTAAGGGAAGCCTCAATTCAAAATTTTCTCTCCCAGTGGATTCTGGCAAACTTTTTTCCTTATATTCCTAAGAAGAGCTTCCTTTCCTCCCTATATCCTTCTTTCTTCTTGCAAAACAATTCTGTAAATTTAAGATTTCCCATGTCTTTTTAAGAAAACGGTGTTCTCAACTGCCAAACACCATTTAAATTAATATTTTTTCTTACATGTTTCTGTCATTACTAACAGAGAACAGTTTATTTATGGGGATTCTCTGGTTTTTCAGATATAGGGCATAATTCAAAGCATCTTTTTTTTTTGCTCTGATTTGTAACACAAGTAACACAAGTTCCATCAATGCAGAAGCAAAACTTCTATTTCTCATGTTTGAGAAATATAGTTGTCATTTTCTTGAACCCTCTCTCTCATAAACTACACAACAGAGAGTTCCATTACAGTGCAACAATAACCCATGGTTATAATAATGGCAGCTGAGGAAAAAAAATCAGCTTTGTTAATGTTATCTTTACAGCCACTCAGATGGTTATCTGGATTTCCTGCATTTCAAACCACCCTCTATTATGCAATCCCAAATTGCCACCAATAGATTTCTTACCTGTCCATCAAGATCTTCACCGACTTTGTATTCTAGAAAAGAATAAAGAAATAAAATTAGTAGTTGTCAATCATATAGACCTGTGATGACACATAAACTACAGTTTCCACAATTCTGCAGATATCTAAGGTGTTCCCACTGATTATATAAATTTATTAAATTCATCTCCAACAACCTAAAAGTACTCTATAACCAAACTACCTGACGATCACGGCTCATAGTCATGTGTTTTGCATATTATCAGATTCATTCTCTGCATTTTCCAAAGTTTTTCAGTTAACAAGAATGGCTTCTGGCTGAAACCCTGGAATCTAGTCGAATCATAATCATTATGAATACTATCAAGGTAGATGGCAATTTTTTTCTTCTCATAAAAGATAATCTGGATTGCTTTTCAGTGTTGTTGTAAAGATCATGAGAATATATGTAGAGCATTCTGAAGTATTATATTACTATATATTATCTGAAGTACTATTTTCCTACTATTACATTATGCTTCTACCAATACCCCTTCATTTCTCTGTTGTAATCGAAATATATGGGATCAGTATGGAATCAGCTATTCAAGTTCCATTAGTGGTGTACAATATACCTTAGGTTAATCGCAAAAAATACTACTAGTTTACACAAAGCTTCTTGGTTTTATATAGATTTGCTATGGTCTCCTGGACCACAACAATGAAAATAGAAAAGCTTTCTTAATTAATCTTACAAATTTAATTAATTTTACAAATAATCTTATCTCTGAAACAAATGGCAGAAGTTACTAACCAAATATTTTGAGTTAGGTGAAAATCAATAACTTTTATCTATTGCTCTATAATGATTCTAGTTTTTATTATTTCAGCTGTACTATATGGCAGATAGACTCAGGATTTTAGAGGATAAGAATACCACTATTGCTGTCATTTCCCTACACTTCCTTGGCTTCATGCATCAACTGAGCATTAATAATACTGAGAATAATCTCACATTCTGGCACATTACTTTTTTTAATTCACTCTGCCATTCTTCTAGTAGTCTGGTTTGGGACGCTTGCTGAAGCACAATTAACTGCAATATAATGTATCAACCCACTTAATGAGATATTCTAGTAGAATGTAAATACCTTGCCAATCAATTATTGAGATTTACAAGCAAGCCACTTTTTAATAGAGGCATTAATATTCATGAGGTAAAGAAACTTCCTAAACTGAGTATCAGGCCATTTGGTGTACATGAAAAGAGTTTTAGACAAGAATGCTGAGTGGAACCTTATATTAAGTCAGGTCGGAAGTAACCTTTTTTACTGTATGACCTAAGAAGACTATAACCAATAGGAGGGTTGACTAGGCATCTCCAGCCCCAAGGGAAATCCACAATCCCAAATAAGCCGGTAAAACATTTGAATCTCAAATCCAAATACATAAGCCTAAAAGATGTTGATTGGATTCTGTCCTTGGGCCACTTGACCAAAATTATAATCGTTTTATTTTATTTCAGTTACAATTTCTTTTATGGTGGGTAATAATGTTATCTTTGCCTTAATCCTTCCTCAACCTGATATTCTTTGAGACATGGTGCTAAAACTCCCAGAATTTGCCAAAGCTGGAACTTCTAGCACAACACATCTGATTGACACCAGATGAGCAACTGTTTTCAAAAATAGTCAACAGAATCCCTAACCTATTTTAAACTAATGTTATTTGAAATATCCATCTAAATCCATCTCTGTTCTACTTCCCTTATTACTCCTATAAACCTTTTTGGGACATCCTCATCCTTTGTGGATAAAGTAGCATTTAAACATGCAGAAACAGTGACAGCATTTCTATATCAAACAGGGAAATGGAATAATAATTGAATACTCTTTTCTAGAGGAACATCTATTCTTTCATTCTCTCTCTGCACAATATCTTTGTGTGTTGTTGCAGAAGCTTCAAAATTATTACATAGAGAGAAGCCATAAACAATAAAACAAATAAGTCAGTAAAACTACAGAAAGTTAATCAAAACTAAAGTAATATAGTTTTGCCGGGTAAATATGGGAGGATTCATCAGCGTAACTTGAGAAAAACAAATGCAAAGAGATGGGAGATGGCATACACAAGCTGAAAAGGCTATAATGAAGAGAGGGGAGAAAGAAGAAATTTCTATTGCCAGGATGGGAGACAGAGATTGGAAATTAAGTTACAACTGTGAGCTTGATGCACCCAGTACTGGCTTGAAGAGACTCTTTAAAAGCTCTGAATCGTTCATTTATTCTAAGCGCTCAACCCAGACCTTTCCTTCTCCAAACACATCCCACTTTTCACCTTCATGAAGTTGATGTCTTCTGTCTTGTCATACATGACCTGAACAGAGCTTAGCAGTTTCTTGGCCTCCTGCATGCGTTCGCTCAAATGCAGCACCTGGGCAGCATTCTCATTGCAGAATTTGGCTTGGGCCTTGTCAAGGATCTCCATTGTTTTGCGCAGGTCCTCATCAAGTATCTGATGCATCTTCTCATACTGTAGGCGCACCTCATCCTTCAGCTGGCTTACCTTCTCCTATTGGTACAGAGAAAGAAGAGTGCCCAGAGTCAATGTCCTCTCTTATTTACTTACTACATCACTCATAATGGATAGTGGTGGTAATGCTGGATTCAGAAAATTTATTCTAGGCAATTTTCACTCTCATTTTTTACACAGGTTCATTTGCTTTGCTCTATTGGCCTATATAAATGTTAAAAGAATAAAGTTACTTCAAGATGTGAATTCAACAAAGTGGTGAGGGTGCACATCTTAGCAAATGGCACATAGCAGCTGTGAAGCATCATCTACAAGAAAATAATTTTTGCTTTTGTCCTTGATCAAGATCAGGCCAAATTAATCCTAGATCAAGATGGCAAACACTGCATTCCAGCAGTGAATAGAGGTTTTTCACAGGCACATTGTGGTACATCAATGCACCCACTTAGCCTCACCTCCTCTACTACACCAGGCAAATATGCTAGAAAGACAATTTCCCTATCTAACAATCAGCTGAAGTATGAGGCTGAAGTAAAATAAAATTATTTTATATCTCATATTCAGTAGATTATTCATGGCCTGAGAAAGGAAGCTGCAGTGGAAGACAGGGACCTAAGAAAAAGGGTCTAAGCCTCAGGGATGAAAAATACCTGTAGATTAGTGGTTTCTAATGTTCACGCATATCATAATAAGACATATTGAAATGATTTAATTAACATTAGAGAGCTGTAGTTAATGATGTCTTTGGTGGGAATTCTCTAATTATTCCATGCATGGAGGAACAATAATATACAACTATGCCATTTATTTTCTAGGGATTCCAAAGACTAAACCTTCACTGGAAATTCCCCTAACAAGAACACTTTCTTGCTAGATGGACAGAATTCTTCTTGGCTGTAGCTTTAAAGAAAATTAGAATTACTTCAACCAGGCGCTTGTCAGATTCCAGCTTGTACAGCTGCTCCTCAATGTCTTGTTCACGCTCTTCCAGACGGTCCTGCTGCTTCACCAGCATCTTCTGCAAGAGAAGGGACAAGCAGAAGAAAGGCTGTTAAGATGCTTTAAGGGAGAGGGAAAAAAACTGAAAAGGTATATAATTATTACAAGGAATGTTGGTTCATAGAGTTTCACTGTTCTTTCTGTAAAAAGTTACAGCGGCAAGCCTAGATTTGTATTTCAGTAGACTAATCTGAAAAGTGTTCAGTTAATTAGAAAAAGAAAAAAAATGATAAACAATTTTGTTCTTCCACTCACCATCACTGTTCCTATGGTAATATACTATGAACTAGAACGCTACATATTACAAATGTGACTCTTATTTGTTTAATCACTCAACTTATAGGCCACGTCAACTGCAGTTGCAACTCTAGGTGACTTTACAAAATACAGTAGAACCTCTGATCACGACCATAATTCGTTCCATAACTTTGGTCGCAAACCGATTTGGTCGTGACCTGAACCTAATTTTGGAAATTTGGCACTTACAAAAAAAATGGTGTGGAATTTTTGAGAATTTTTTGGTCGGAACCCGATCTGGTCGTGGTCAGAAGCGTTCGTGACTAGAGGTTCTACTTGTATAAATAATTAGAATTTTAAAAAGAAAAAAGAGAGAAATAATGAAGTGAAAACAATTAAGAACAGTAGGGCTGCTAAGGACCACCATGAGAAAACAACGTATCATCAAAAACAGAGACCAAAAATTTGGGTTGCAAATCACCTGACCCTCAGCCTGATGAAAAACCTAGGCTTTTTGAAAAAGGAGCAAGGTTGAGGGCCACACACTGGGTGAATGCTGCTTTGCTTGAACTCCTGATTTTTTTCAAATTCTTGAACGCCAAGCAGAAGTTATTAAAGACCAAAGACATGTGCCTCAGAAAAGGTAAATCCATTAATTGTGTTACATAAGACCTTATTCAAATCATTTATTTTTTGTTTTGTAAGCAACAGGTATGTGCCAGGAGTGGAAAAAGACC